>JANHFX010029802.1:0-28723 GCA_027560015.1 Chloroceryle amazona
GGACATGACTCTTCTCTTGCGGGGATCAGCTTCTTCCTCCGCCATGCTGACATCCTGGTGGGGGTGGCCATCATGGCTGCCCTGGTGATGCTGGTGGCTGCTGGCATCATGTGTAGGGTGGGCAAGTGGGGATGCCACCCCAGAAAGATCCCAAGTCCTGAAGAGCCACAAGCAAGTGCTGTGGAGGAGCCAGCAATGGAGCTGCATGACTTGGGAGAGTGCCTGCGCCTTGACCCCTTCCAGCTGAAGCTCCGGGCCAGGGCCCCCGAGTGGCTGTGGGGTGCCCGGGTACACCCCATCCAGGCATACCAGGTCTTCCTGGAGCAGTCTTCCCCACTCTGAGGGGGCCTCAGTGTTCCTCCAACCTTCCTGTGGCCCTAGTGACCTGTGCAGTCACTCCTGCCTTCCCTGGGTGACAAAAGCCACTGGTTGTACAAACCCTTCTGGTGTGTTTTATGGACCACAAATATCCAATCATAATCTCCCTTGTCTTGTAATTTATTTTTTTTAATATTCTCTCAGCATGGGAAACAAAGTGCTTGCTCCACACCCCTGTGTATCTTCTGACTGATCCTGCTCAAGAGCTGCATTGAACTGTCTGTACATGGAAAAGAATCAATTTTTTTAAATGAAAAAAAGGAACTGTTTCTGCTTAATTTAAGAAATTAAAAACTCTTCTGCATCTCTTCTTAGTGTTGCCTTCTTTCCCCTACTCCTAAGGTAGATCTCTATGGCTTGAGGATCTGGGAACGGCTTCTTTCAGACTGGCTGAGAAACACACACAGAACTTGACTCAAAGTATTGGGACTACTAACCTGGCCAGGTTAAGGAACATGGGTCCCCTGTCACTGAATGATGGGGACAGCATTTTCGGTGCTTGCATGAATGCTGGTTGCTGAGACGCTGGCTGCACAAAGCACGACCACCAAATAAATTCTCCTTGTTGGCACTAAAGCGCAGTTGTCACCCCAGCTTGTCCTGCAGCTGAAAGCTTTTAACTTCTCTACTTGTCTAGTTTAGGGCTTTTAAAATTTGAGTTTCCTCTGGAAAGTTGTGAACGGTGTGGTGGCAAATGCCCCACTGGAGGGCACTGTCTGCCACCAAAAACCCAGCAAGGGCTGCTGCTGCAGAGCTGTGCCCCTGTGCTGGCCTGGGGAGGGGCTGCGAGATGTGGGGCAGAGCTAGAGCTGGAGGCCCCTGAGTGAACCAAGACCAGTTAGTACTGCTCATGGATGGTCTCTTCGCAGCTTTGGCCAAGATGTCCTGTGGAGATGCGGGCTAAATGAAGCAGCTTGCATGTCTGCCCAGCTCGGTGTTTGCTCTTCAGGGTGAGCTAAAAGGGGCTGGAAAAGACCCTGCTGCATTTCTCTGCAGGGAGTAGGTGAGGATGCTGGTGAAGGAGGAAAAAGGGACCTAAGAGACTTCCCTAGAGGAACTCTTTTCTATCCTTCCTCCTCAAAAACATTTCCTACATCTCAGCTGTTGAATCACAGGGAATTGCATGGAGGGGGTGTGCCAATGGAAGGGGCTGCAGTAGTAATTGGAGCATTATAAATGCCGACATTGTATGAAATCGGGTGAGAGGATGTTACTTGTACTGGCATGATAAAGAAATGAGAATCCCTGGTGCTTGGCTGTCGGCTGCAGTGCCCCTTCGGTGAGGGGTAACTGTGTTGCTTTCCAATAACAGGCTTATCCAAATTTGTTGATGCTGATGGAGCCCTCCTGCCTGCAGAGATATGTAAAGCAGAGTGACCAGCTCCCTGCATTCAATCTCCCAATGGCAACTTGTTTCTGTGCTGTTTAGTGCCATCCAGGTTTAGGTACTGATAAGGTTAGACAAAAATAGGTCTCACATAGACATCCTAATTGTTGCTTCCTTTGACATATGTGGAGCAATCAACTCTTACCTAACATTTTCCATGCATGGTTTTCAAAGTATTTGTAAATAGCAGAGAATTAAATGCAAACGTCTCCTCAGGAGGCAGATAAGTGTGTGTAATTTTCCATCGTAAAGAGAAGGAAACCATTAATGGGTTTGTGCAGAGTGTGCTTGTTTCCCTGCTGAGGTCAAATAAAATCAGCAGGGGCTAAAATAATACTGTCCTTGTCTCGGCCTTGAATTTGGCCAAACTCTCTTCTCCCCTTTTCCATTCTTGGCTCTAGGAAGGGAGCTGGGAGCTCTTCAGGCTGCAAACTATGTTTTCTCACAGTAAGGTAAGATTTTGATCCCAAATTCAAGCACTTAATGTGCAGACGGATGCTTCTGCTGACTTTCCAGTCCTTTCAGGAGCAAGGTGAGCCCCAAACTGTGCTCCTGTGTAGGAATTTAGCTCCTGAAACACTTAGCAGGTTATTGAAGCTGTTGTCTCTGCACAAGTCTGTAGTGTCATCCGGGAGTGAGTCAAAGGTACCAATTTACCTTCCACAAACCTTTTGAACCTCCATCCCCATACCAGTTATGAAACTAGTTTTGATCAAGTTTGGTTATCAGCACTGCATAGCTGTCAGAATGTATCAGAAGATGGATTTGCACAACATCACTCAAGAAGTACCAGATGAAGGGGTGACACATTGGGAACAGCTGGTGCTTTCAAGAGCTTGTGGTAGCTCTGATGTATTGCTGCTTCTGTAAGTCATCCTGCTTCAAACTCAAAGGATTGCTTATATAGATAAATATATTTTTACATCTGTGCCACAGCTACATGCTATAAACATTTCCCATATTGCAAGTGAAATAACTCCAGGTCATTCCTAGCAGCTTAATCTGAAAATTGTTCTCAGGGTCACCCAGAGCAGCTTCTGTGGTACAAAGGGTCTTGTGAGTGACCTTAAGGGTGACCTTGAGGGCTTTGGTGCACTGGTGAAAATGTGCCATTCCCCAGCTTGGCTTGTTTTAAGTGCAGAGATAGTTTAGGGCTGAGCCATCCAAGCAGCACCTGGACCCCATTACTCACTGAGGAGCTCCATCTGTACTTGTAGGAAGAGGGCTGCCCCAGCAAATGGTGGGCAGAGTGAGCTGCTTATCTTCAAGCCTGCAAAAGGTGATGTTTTGCTGTCTTTAGGGCCTTTTCTTTCTCTTTTTGAGTGTGTGTTTCTAGAGGGATGCATCAAGGTGTCTTGAAGTGGAAGGGGGCTGCTGCAAGTCCCAGGTTCCTGGTGCTTCCAATTCTAGTTTGTGCCGTGGTTTCCTCTGAGATTTTGGAGAAGATAGTGTGGAGGTTAGAGACAAGCACTGGGAGAAAATGTGCATTTAAGAGATGAGCTTTGTGCTTGGCCTCAAGGGAGCAATGTTTGTCCTCCCCTGTGGGCCAGACCAAGGCAAGGTTTTTTTCCCAGCCCTATAATGGCTCTGGGATGAGCAATCCCTGCAATCCCCAAAGCAGAGGTGCCCCAAAGGTATGGATTGAGACCCATGTTTAGGGGTGTGCTCTGTCTGCAAAGTGGTGAGGCAGCATCCCCTGCTGTGCAAGGGTGGGTGGGATGACTGCTTGGCAGCTTTCAGTCAAGACATCAAAATTTTGAGATACAGATATCTGTTGTCTTGTACCTGCATGGGCACATACTTGACAAGGTGATGAGCTGGAGGCCTCCTGCTCTTCAGGGAGTGATTTTAATTTCTTTTAACTGATGCCTCAGAGAACACATTGTGTGAAAGATACCCCCTGTAGTTTGGGGGTTTATTTTGGGTCACTAAGTGTCTATGATCTAGTGGACATGAAGTGTGTGATGTGCTTAAAAGCCCTGATCCATGCAGTGCTAATTCCTAGACCTGTATGTTACAGCTGTATCATTAAGAAGCAGATCATCTTCCACACGTGGCATTATGCTACTGCAGAGCACAGCTGGGACTTCTGGCAGCACTGTGGAACTATCTTCTGTGTAATGGCTCATGTTTACTCGGGTGTTTTGGCTGGGAGGTATATCCTCAGTGATATTAAGGTGTACCACAGAGATAATAAACCAAAGGATGGAACTGGTGCTTCTTCCAGGAGCCTGCACTGCCTGTACCCAGACCAGTGCATGGTTAGCAGAACCCTTTAGTGAGAAAAGGAGGAGATGCAAGGGTGGAAATGGCTTGTGGGTCTGCATGCTAAGAGGGGGAAAGAGATGATGTCATCCTAAAAAAGACCATCAGCTGAGCTGTCACTTATTGAGAACAGGTTTCAGGCTGGGTATATGCAGCACAGGCAGGGAGAAGGGACCAGGCTGGAAGGGTTTCTGTTCCTGGGTAGGATGCCCCAGCTGGCTTTCCCCTGTTTGTAGAATTGTGATGTAGTCCTTGCCTAATGCAAAGGAATGCCCTGTCCGTAAGTGCATCCCCATTCTAATGTGCAAGGGGTTACAGAACTGCAAGATATTCATCCCCTTCAGCATGAGAAGGAAAGTCAGACTACACTTTTTCTGATGTAAAACCATCAGTCCCTTTTACAGCTCAGTCTTTGAGAGAGTCTAGTAGGCTTTCCTGAGATTTTGGGTGCTTGAGGTTCTGCTTTCTGGGGCCAGCAGAGCCAGATGATGGCTGGGTGATCTTGTGTCTGGGTCCTGAAGCAGGTGTCTCAGAAATGCTTGTTCAGTCAGGATCTGGATGTATCCCCAACAGGAGATCATCCTGAGCAAGCAACCTCCAGGTTTGGAGGTTGTGGTTTCTCAATGAGGACAATGGGCAAATCTTTGCCTGCCTTGTCCCAGCACGCAGCTTGCTCTTAAATCTGGGAGGGGGAGAGTGACTAATGTTGTGGGGAAATTCTCCAGCACTTAATCTACCTACTCCAGCCTATTGCTATGCACTAAGTTTGCCCAGAGAACTTGTGGATGCTCCCTCCCTGGAAGTGTTCAAGGCCAGGTTGGACACAGCCTTGAGCAACTTGATCTAGTGGTAGGTGTCCCTGCCCTCAGTAGGGTGGTTGAAACTAGATGATCTTTAAGGTCCCTTCCAACCCAAACCACTCTATGATTCTACAACTTCTTAAATTCCTGCTGTAAACCACCGAGGGAAATCTTGTGACTTGCACTGCAGCACAGACAACTGTTGGGGGAGGACCTGGTTGTGTGGACCTAGGGTTCTAAGGCAAGGATGGGATATAGTTTCAGCCTGTCATTTTTGATTTCTACTGCTTGCAGCCCGCACTTTATCCCAAACACGAGGCTCCCACTGGACCATCTTTCCCTGCAGACCTTTATCCCAACAAAATGTCCCATGCTGGCCCAGGGGGAAGGGAGAAAATCCAGTCCAGCAATGTGCCCAGGCAGGGCTTGCAGCAGCCGAACCCACTACAGCAGCAGGTCCATCTGTGCTTGGTGTGAAAGCAGGAGGTGGAGCTGGCATAATGCCTCTGTTCTTACCGGGTGTGAAGTGACAACACCGGCCCCTCATGACTGTGCTTTGGAGAAAGGTCAGGCTTTTATTGGGAGTGTCTAAGGTGTATATGTGAGCTGTGTGCAAAATACAGCAGGACTTAGGTCCAGATATCAAGCCCATCATAAACAATAGGTGTTACAGTTTCCCTGTTATAAACATCTGCCATTTTTATTTTCCACTGAGGCCAGAAGAGCTGTGCGTAGCCCTTGTCTACCGCATGAATGACAGGCTGGCTTTTAGGAACAGCACATCCCTCCTTTCTTACTCTCCAGCGTAAAATCAAGAGGGCCTGATTTTCTTCCCTCTGCTCCTCTGTTGCAGCTTAGGCTGTTGGCATCTGCTCCTCTCTCTCATCTGTGGGGGAATGAATTAGTAGACAATAAAATGAGACAAATCTGCTGGATCTGTAAATCTTGAATTTGAGCACTGCAGTATGAGACTGACTGGAAGCTCTGCTGCTTCTGACATCCAAAATGAATTTGTTGCCTCGCTGTGCAGTGCTCTGCTCTCTTACAGTTCTTGGCCATACGAAATGATATGCTGTTGATTTATGGGCCATCAGGTAATTTTTTTTGTAGCAGGAACTCCTCTTTCATACATTATCGTTGAGTGACTGTGGTGTCTGCAGAGGTTTCAGAGTGTCTGTGATTAATTTGGAGACCAGAAGATGTTTTAGGAGCTGTGAGGGAGGAACAGTATTTAAATGTCAGCTGTTTTTTTCTTGTTGTTTTAAAAACATTTATTGAGCTGGGGTTGAACTCGTTCTTCCCAAATGCTTCAAGTTCATCTGACTGGGGTTTTTTTCTGAGATTTGAAGCAGCCAGGACAATCCTTACCCTGCTGCAGAGCACTGTCCTTGGACACAGCTTATAGGGGAGCAGGTATAGAGGCAGTTCCTTCTGGGAGACCCCTCACCCTAAGTATTTGCACCTGCCTTGTCAGAAAAGTCATGAAGGATGGAAGACATCTCACTCAACATGTGGTGGCCGTGGCTGGTACCTCAGCCTGGGTGGTGAAAGCAAAAAACAATGTGTGGGGAGAATCACTGTGAAGACATGCTGGAAAGCAGTTTGGTTTTCTTTCCCACACCTAGGAGAGAGCTGGGAAAGGGATGTGGGTTCTTGCAGCCTGCTGGAACACCACTTGTGTGTATTCTGCTGCTCATAAATGTCTGCTTATTGTTTGTGGCTGGAGCATTGCTGAGGTTATTGTCATGCTGAGGGAGATCTCCAGAGTCCAGATCTCCAGATGTCTTCATTTGCCTCAGCAGATTTAGGAGGACACCCCTCCCCCTCTTCTTGTTCCCTGTTCCTCTCACCTTCCTCCTCCATTGCATCTGCATGCTGGGGAGAAACCTCAGGCTCATCTAAGGCCTCATTTAAGGTATTAGATGGTAGAGCAGTAAATGGGCAGTAAGCAGGCAAAGAAGGAATTTTCATGGACAGATGTAAGAGAGATATTTATAGGTGTGGAGATGAGACCAAAAGGGTGTTTCAGCTTTTGCTGTGATTGCTCTGTGTTGCAATGGCAGTGGAAAGGGCAAGTGGCTCCCAGGCACACAGGGCAGCCACAGGGTCCCTTCTGCCCCAGGACAAGCCCCATGTCCCAAGGACATCTAGGCTGGGTGGCAGCAGGGCTGGGACATTCTCCCCTGCTGAAACAAGGATCCCTGCAGAGAACCAAGCAAGGAAGTAACAATCTTTGAGACAAATGTTTGTGGAAATATTCACCACTGGAGATGCTGGCTTTCTTCTCCTTGTAATTACTGAGTAATACAGGTAGTAAATTTCTGGTGGCATGTGGATGATTGTGCAGCCTGTGTTTCATGGGGCAGGGGCTACCGTGGAATCTCCAGGGAGGTGTTCACTGGGAAAATACCTGTGAATGTAATTGTAGACTGCATATTTGAAAAGGAGTGGTGGGAAAAAAGGCTTCCTTCTTCCTATAAGTGCATTTGAATGCCATTGATGAACTGACTTGGGCAGGATGAAATCAGTCATGTCCAGAGATGGGTAAACTCTGCTCAAGTCTCTTTTCTCCATCTCCTCAGAGCAATTTGAATGCATCAGGGTGCTTTTTGTAACCAAACAGCAGACAAAAAATACTACCAGCCTTGCACTAAGCTTTGTGCTTTACTGAAGTGTCCAGGTACGTGGCTGCATATTATAGCACTGCCATTGTATGAGACACTTTCCACCAAACTGAACCTTTCCTGACCATGACTTTTACATGCAGGTTACGTATGGGATGTCCCGGGCAATCCTTTGCAGTAAAGAAGGTTGTGAATGCGCCAGGGAGCCTCACAGCCCGTGAGAGGGAAGGAATTTGCCCTCCCACAGGCACAGGAGGCTTATAGTGAGTTTCCTCTGCTTGCATTGCAGAAGACTGGAACAAAAGCAAAGGCTAAAGCCCAAGGGAAATGGCAAATGGTTTCAGCTTATTGCTGCTGTTAAAAAAATGCATGCAGTCGTGAGTCTGGGTAGGTGATGAAAATGTTTATGGTTTGGAGGGGACCCTGGAGGAAAACCTTAGGGATTGGTGAATTTTAGCTTTAAGGGGAAAGAAGTAAGAAGCTGTGATGTTGATACATATCCTAACTGGCTTGTCTCATGGTACAGGAATGAGGGGATACTCCCTGAAAGCAATCTGCAAATACAAGCTTTAAACTCACAAAGGATATATTGGGGGGATTTTTTTTTTTTTTATCATGTGAAATGGGGCAGTGGAGTTCACTGACAGCAGGTTCTGTGGTGCCCAAACAGGAGTTATGTACAGGGGCAAGAACTGAGGACAACCCACAGTCCTTGTGTGAAAGTGGAAACATATGATGAAGGGGTTGGAAGTCTCCTGCTTCAGGACATAACTAATGAGAACAGGGAAGGATTTTCTTTGCACAGCAAACTAAACCACCTGGGTCTGATGTTCTGGCACCTACATCTGGGACTGAGCTGCATAGGGCCATGCCAGCCAAGGATGAGGACCTGCCTCTGATCAGTGTCCTGTCCAAAATGTGCTGGTGTGATGCTCTTTGATGGGAATGGCTCCTTCTTCACCACTGAGCACTGGCATGTCCTTCTGGGGCTTGACTGCATGCAGGGGAAATTAGAAATGTGATTTTAATGATGTGGTTTGAATGGCACTAGGCTGGTGAGGCTGTAATATAACCACAAGCTGGGGACAATCCCTGTTGGGGAAAGTTATCAGCTTTACCTTATCAGCTCAAGTGCAGAAACTTTTAGTGGTATTTTGTTGACTATCTGGTTGATACCCATCCAAATGAGTGATTGCAATGTGGAAAAATGCAGTAAATATGGCATTTTAAAAGAAGGACCATATGAAATAAAAGAATTTATTGCTATATTATGGGACAAAGGAAAAAATATGTTTTTCCTTTCAGAAATGAACATGATATATTATGATGGAATACTGTGATGGTGAAGATTTAATGAAGCAGATAAATATGCAGCATGGAGTTCTGTTTGATGAGGACCAGGTGAAAGAAGTTATCTTTAGAGGAAAAAACATATTATGTAAACCAGATGATTTGAATTATCTAGTACTAGCTACTGTTTCTTTTCTGGCCTGTTACAATAATTGAATGTTTTAAATAAACTTCTGTAATGTTAATGAGAGTTTAGAGTTTAGATCTTACATTACTTTAAGATCTTAATTTATTAGCTGTATTTTTTATTTCATTTTTATCCCCCCTCCCTCCACTGTGGATACACTTTGTATTAGCAGTATATCTACTAAGCCATAAAGGCTTTCTTTAACTGGTGTTTTAGAATTAGGAGAGGATATACTATATACAAATTCTCCATTTGTTTATGCTCTTTACATCATGGCATTTCCTGCTTTATGCTGGAGTCAATGGTAAATCTCCTATTCATTTGTGTCTTCTCTGATGCTATTTAAACTGTTAAACCACCACAGAGAAACAAGCCCAGACACTTCACTGCTTTTGGATCATGTTCACGTATATTTTATTTTGTAAATAAGTGAGTATAATAGGTATTACAATTGATAAAAACAGAATTTCCTGCTATTCCTTAATTATTCTTTTTTTTTTTTACTAGCTCTTAGATTTTTCAAGGAAATTTTCTCTTGTATATTGGACTTAGTATACTGAACTCAGGTTAATCAATCATGCATAGTCTTCTACTATTGCAGGTACAATGAAAATCTACCTAGAAACTAGATGGATAGTATCCAACCAGTTAAAGAAAATATACTCTAAACATAAAAGTGTGAAAAAATAGAAGTAGTATTGTGACTTTTATTTTTGCTTTAGTAGTAATGAAAGAACTGCTTAGTGTAGAAGTCAGATGGATGTGAATTACTGCTTCAGTAATAATGAATTTTAAAATCCTATTGGGAGTCATACAGAGGTAGAGAGAACATGAGAGAAAATAGGGGACTAAACTACAGATCATGAAAACACAAAGGAGAGAACCAACGCACAAAAACATCTTGGCAACAACACAGAATAATACATGTCCAAAGAAAGGCAAAGGAAGTACAGACAGAAGAATGGATTATAGAAACTGAAGATACATCTGCCAATCAAGAAGGCAAAATCAAATTCCCCAATTTAACATAACATCGTTAAAGTTCCTTTATATTTTCAAATGTGTGATTAAGAAAGTCTCATTTGTGGCATCAGCCCTATTCAGGAAATCATCTGCTTAATGTGATGTATTACTAAATAGAAGATTATTACTTGAATCTAAGTCTTTCATGACTATCAATTTTCCTAAATAGTGAAGCATATAAGCACATTGTACTTTTGTTTCTGAATTAAGTCCAAATGGCCCTTATCCAAGAAAACATATGTGTATATGAAGTTAAATATATGTTGAGCTGCACTGGGTCAAGAATCTTTTGATCAACCTGTGTGTTTGCTTACTATGTGAGTTTCTTTGTAGCTTATTTCTTTCACTATATTTCAGTATTTCATCCTTTTTTTCTGTTGTTGGGTTTTTGTTTTATTTTGTTTTGTTTTTTTTCTGGATCACATTTGGTAAGACTACAAATACAATAACTGGGTGGTATGCCTTCCACCACTGAGGACTAAGACACTTCCCAGTTAGGTTTATTTGAACTCACTCATTCCAAATAAAGGTCTAGTATTCTTACTGTCCTTTGACTTGACTCTTCAGTTCTAGTTCAAGTCCTGGTGCTGTCACACTTAGTGACAGCTTGGTGAGGATAAGGAGAGTGGAGCAGGTAACTATTTCCATTTGGTTTTGTGATAGCACTAAAAAAGGAAAAGAAATGGCTATGACATTAATTTAAAAGTATATGAAATTATTTTAAAATCATTTATGTTGTATATGCTCTACATGTTTTAGATTTTGTTATCTTTATTTTATATATTTCAGTAAGGTGCTCCATTGGACATTAGAATCATACATATTTTATAGATATTTGTTCTCTTTATCTTTCACAACAGATTCTGAATTGATTTGTGCAGATCTCCTTGGACCTGAAGCTCCGACATGTTTCATTTTCACATATCAGTTTTGTTTTTGCTTGCAGAATATTTTTTTTATCAATAATGGAAATGTAACAAAGCTTGGGGACTTGGGCATAGCAAGGCAGTTGAACCAGTAAGCACCTTTTTAATTAATCTGTGACCTACACCAAATAGGACTGTTTCTGAATGTTCAGAATGCAACCTGAATGTGCATATTGTTTGCGGATTGTGCTTGTTCAAGAGATCTGAGATGCAAGGGGTCTGATACTACTTTCTTTTCTGTTACCCTAAAACATGGCATCCAGCATGAAACCACAGAGATGTATCTAGGACTTCTGTTACATATAGGACATAGGGTGGGGAAGCCTCAATCTTTCCCTATTCTCTATGAAACTGACAAAGAGATTCTGGAAGCACAGCTCCTGCTCTTGCAGACATTGGTAATCACTTCTGATGCCTCACAAAAAAGAAAGTGAGGAGTGTTAAAAACTTAGGCAAGAGTGTAAGAACAGTTTGTACAAATTTTTTTAGTATGTCCTCTCAAACTGTGTCTACATTATTTTTTTTTAGAAGGGGCCACCTCCCTGGGCCCAAGAGTAAATGGCAATGTACTGCATGCATTGCATCTGTATGGCAAAACTTTCTTCTCCCAAAGAGGATGTCCTTATCTTTACAGACTTTGGGAGCAAGGTTGACCTATCCTGCAAAATGGCCAGGTGTTTTTGGCCAAAACATGCCAGGAGCATGCTAACAACACAGCAATGCTTGCATTTGATCTCTTTCTGAGATGCTTGATTATCTTTGGCCATGGCAGGGTATTGTGGCAAAGAAGTTCTACAATTTATTTAGGTGTTGTGTGGAAAGGTATTGAGTCATGGTCTATAACTCTTTGGCCACTGCTGGCCAACTGATCTCCTATGCATCTAACCGCTGGTCCATCAAAACCATCTTTCTCCGAGTTAGAGGTAAGAATGTTGTGGGGGACTGTATCAAAGGCTTTAGAAAAGCCCAGATACATGACATTCATTGTTCTTCCTTTGTCCACAGATGCAGCCACTCCATTGTAGAAGGCCACTAGGTTAGTCAGGCACAATTTGCCCTTGGTGAAGCTATGTGTCTAATGCCCTCCCTGTCTTCCATATTTTTTCAACATATCTTTCAGGAGGTTCTGCTCCATGATTGTACCAACCACAGAGATGTGTCTGACTGGTTGATAGTTCCCAGGTTCCTCCTTTTTGCCCTGTTTAAAAATACGCATAAGGTTTTCCTGTGGATATTTCACTGGTGTTTCCCTGTTGGTTGCCTTCTATCAGATGCCCCTGGCTGTTCTCTCTTGTTCAAAGCTCCATCTCCTTCACCTATTAAACCTAGTTTAAAGCTCTCTGTTTAAGTCTGGATGGCTAAGAAATTACTTGGGCATGCTAGGGAAAGCCCCATCTCCTGGGAAGCTCAGGCTGCTTCTGAGCAGTCATTTCCCACTGAACTTCCCTGGGCAGCTCTTCAAGAACTAGCGAAAGTGGTTTGAAAGTCCAAATACTAGCTCTTAGACAGTGGGATGGCCACCCCAGATGCATGGAGGCTTCAGGTGACCCCAAATCCCTCAACATCAGTTTCAGCTGGGCTGCTAGAGAAGGCGCAGCAAGGCAGGAAATGGACATTGTTGGGAAGGGGCAAGGACGGCGAGGACAGGCTTGGAAAGCCTGTGGTTTTGCATCTGAGCAGCTTTTGGGCTGAAAGCTTTAAATTAAGCCATCCCATAATGCAGGTTTGAAAACAGACTGACAATGTGGGGAGGCTGAAATGGTTTCCAATTAGGCACCACCAAGCTGCAATGGGAGCTGTGGTGAATATATCTGCATCAGTTTCAAATTAACCAGGCAAAGCAGAGAAATTAAGACTGCTCTATTGTAAAAAGATAGTGTTTCTCTTCTACCCTGATGTAAAAGCCTGTTCTTCTGTTTCCTACCTCTTCAGGGGCAACAGCTGAGGCTCCCCACCCACCCTGTGGATATCACAGGAGAGTCTGATTTCTTCATTTGAGCTGCTGCCATGAACACAGTTATTACCTGCAGATGTGTGTGTGCAAGCACAGGCTCTGGGGGGATGGAGGGGAGAAGCTGGCTTTGTGAGGGTGAGGAGAGCTGTCTAAACAGCAAGATTTCCTGGAAGGAGGCAGCACATACTGTGAATTGGTTCTGTTCCCAGAGCATCTTACCTCACAAGTGATTAGCTGTTAATTATTATGCTATAAATTACTTAATAAATGAGTATTCTTCACAGCACCATTTGTGTCACATGACAACTGCTAAGCTGTATGAAATACACATAATTACTGTCACAGAAATGTAATTATAGCTCTTTCCCACCAAATTCTTGTGTAGCCACCAGCTGCGGCGTGGGCACTTGGTCCAGGGCACTGTGCAGGCAGTGCCACCAGGCACCACCAGCCACCTCATCCTCACCTCCAAGCTTGGTTTCAGCTTTCCAGTGAATGTTAAGATTCAACCTACAGAAGGCAGAAAAGCTGTTCCTAGATGTACACTGCCTATGATTCAGCCTTGGTGTCATGCTGAAAAGCACCCCGAGGATAATTTTAAGCTCTCCAAAATCAGCTTTAAAAAAAAATTAAAAAAAAAAAATCTACTAAACATACTGATTTTACCCAGTTTTGTTTATAAACGTTTTTGTTTTATAAGGCTTTAACAGTTAAAACTCCAAGGAAGAGTGCATTCTCCTGCTGGGGTACTTCAGTTCAAGATGTTTTTCCAGTGACCTAACTTTGTTCATGGCCCTGCAGAGGGAGAGGTGGAGTCTCTGAGATCATCAAAATATTTGTGCTGGTATGTGCATTTCAAGACCTGCCCTTGAAAATATTCAGCTTAGCTGTGGCTTAACCTGTTTTGGGCATTTGAACTTTAATTTTTCCCTCTAGTTCTTGTCGGTCTGATTTGTGGTAACTGGCCATGGGACCATGTAATTGTGGGTTTGGTTGTTTTCACCTGGTTTGAGGGACATGCAATGGTTTGGGCTTGCTCAGAGGTGGAAGGGGAAATAGCGATGGAAAGTGTATCAGGAAAACATCTGCACATGTCTGAATAAGTGCAACAGCTTAAACTTATTTAGGAGGTTTTCTAATGTACTGAGCCAAAGTGCCTTTCTTAAGGGCAGGCAGCACATGTGAAAGATAAACTGTAGTAAGATGTGTTTGATAATGCTAACTGTAGTAGGATTTTTGTCTTAGCTTCTACAATTAAGCTACATGGTCACAGTGATGATGGGCAATTTTATTCTAGGATTTCCATATTCCTCTGTATGTCTCTCAGACCTTGTCACACTCACCTCCTTTCCACTTCGGAGACAGATCATGGAAAAGACTTGACAGGGTTTCAAAGGCGCAACCTGGGAGCACTTAAAATGATCAGATGTTATTTTTTTCGAAGGGGATAATGGCAGCTTTCTAGCAATTAAATCTCTTATACTGACTTCAGCCATCTGCTTTATCATGGAGAAGAAGATGTGTCTCAGCCAAGAGGCTGTCCTCCCGCTGCACACCAGAAACTTTTGCAAAGTGCTTCTTGTTGCTAGTTAAATTTGCTACATGATGCACAGCTTTAAAATCTGGGTCTGATTTCTCCTTATTTCTCCCAACCATAGAAGAGGAAGAAAATAATCCCTTTTCTATTGTAATTGGTGGTGGGTAAACTATGCTACACCCACCCATACTTCCTCTCCCTGTGGCCATTCTGGTTCTTACACAGCAAGACACACACCACCTTACACAACATCTACCCATTGACAGGTTCTGGTGCAGGCTGCTTATGTTTTTTTTTTTTCCATTTTAAGGAGAATGAAGGCACATGAGATAGAGGGATTTCGACAACTTGGGAAAGTTTCACCAGTGAATAAAACCTAATCCACTGCAATGCTCTGCTTGCTTTCCTGTCACGGCTTCTTCATAAGTTGGAAGGGAGCAGGAAACCATCAACCAGGATAAGTAAGTGCAAGATATTACAGTAGGGATTTCCTACATTGCTAGCAAGAGCTTCCCTGCCCCTCTGCTGGCTGAAAACAGCCTGGAAGATATTTCTAAATTGTTGGGTTTTTTTTCCCCTAAAAGGTCCAGGCAACAGCATCCATGTAAGTGCATGCTGCTGACAGTGAAGCTGATGAGTTCATTTTTTGGAGTTTCCAAATCACACAGATGCAGAGGCAAAGCAAACAAGCTTGTAAACATTCCTCTGAACACAGCCCTGAGAAGCACTGTTCACATGTCTAATGCATGAAAGTCATATAGAAGTGAGAGCAAGAACAAGCTACATGTTAGAAAACCCACAGGGTGTTAATGATGAAAATGGGTGCTAAATAACAGGGCTGTCACTGCAAAGCTCTTGAAGCATTGAACCAGCTGCATGTGCCTGTTCTGCATACAAACAGCACTGAGATTTCTGCAGGATGCCTGGAAAAGTGTCTAACTCCCATAAAAGTATGGGAATTCATCTGCGCTCTGCATATCCTTCATACAGGATGGTGATGTGATGGTATAAAATGGGCAATACTGTATTATGAATGTGGCAAGCAGGACTGGCTAAAGTCTTTCAGCTTTGGGGGAGAAGGGTCCATCAGGTTTCAGAACCAGCATATCACTTGTTCACTGACCAATTTTAGAAGTGCAAACAAGAAAGCAGTAAAATGAATCAAAGCACTGTGCAACTTCTCTAAACATCCTGATCCTCCGAGCATGAAGAAGAGTAAGAAATTATATATTTATTTTTACAAGCTCAAAACATTCATTCAGCAGAGCTCTTATCTGAAGGAGCTGTTGTTTCTCCCAAGGGTTAAGCTTCAATTCTTTATTTCTTTTATGCTTGAAATAGGGCAGTACCAATTTTTGAGTGCCTGGTCCTCTGAAAAAGACTAAAACAATGCAGACACATTTTGAGGATGAAAAGGTACCAGGTGACATCACTGGAAGTCACTATTTTCCTACAGACCTCATGAGAAAGGAGTTGTATTTACCCAAGGTGCTGTGGTGGATGGAATGCAACTGTTTTCTCACTCAAGCGGGATGATGTACATCCTCAGCAGCGCTTTTACAGCCTGTGTGCTTGCTCTAGTTTTGCATTCAGATGGACATAGCCTTAGCATGAAAATAGGCTGCACACAGAGGTCCTGCTCAAGCTCCTGTCACAGCTGGTGACAGGGCTTGAATATTCCACCAGGCTGGAATATTAGCAACTGGCTACCATCCAGCACTAAAAATTCAAGTTACTGGCTGCCTGATTAACCACTAGCAATACAGCCTGAAACAATGGCACATGGCCATATGGTGAAATTAAAAAAACAAACTCTTCCTTGGGTCCCTGCTGAGGCGTCATCTTTTTCTCAGAGTTAAAATCCCCATTGGCAGGGGCTGGATTTCAGGGCAGCAGCAGCATCTTTTGCATTTGTGTGGTGGTGGCACATCCTGCACTGAGGAAGGTCCCAAACCTGCTGTGCACCCAGGGACTGGCTTTGCTGAAGGAGGAAGGAACCCTTGGCACACCAGATGAGAACATGCTGGCCGAGGAGAATTTTCCTTGGTGTTTTTTTGTTTTGTTTTGTTTTGTTGGGTTTTGTTTGTTTGTTTGTTTTTCCTTCTTTTCCAATCTCCGTTATCACTGGAATATTTCATGCTTCCAGAAAAAAAAATTGCAATATTCAAGAACAAAGCAATCCATAGCTCTCCTTCATTTCAGTCTTTTGTATCCTAGGGCTGTCCTAACTCAATAGCTGAGTTTTTATTGTGTCACATTTCACAATTGCTGACTGCAAACAGCCTGGATAATCCTCTTGCTGCTGCCTTATCACTATTTTTTGTAATTCATTGTTTGTCTATTCTACTTTCATAGCTTCTAGATTTTTTTCTTGTTTCCCCCACCCCCCAGTTCTCAGACATTTGTGGCTGCCCTCTGTGATTGAGCAACCTGGTAAGTGGTCACATACAAAGACAAGTAGGTAATTAATATTGGGAGCCTGGTATTGGCAGTTGCTGCCACATTTTCTCCAGTTGGGAAAGAGGAAAAACTCGATATTCTCCAAAGTCAACAACAATGAAAGATTTCCATTACTGATGGGAGTGGTGAAAGAGCGAAGAACCACTACGTGATCCAACATCCCTGTGCATGGGGTACAGATCAACACATGCATTTGCACATATGGTGAATACTAATCTCAGTGATTTAAGTGATGTTTACTTGACTATGCCTGCCCAACATGGCATACAAATCCTGGTGACAACGTCTTTTTCTAGGGCATGGCTTGCAGCTGCTTTTTTTTTCTTAAGTAAAACTACACAAAAGATTAGTTTTAAATTCTCTAGCCCTTGCCATGCACTCGGGAATGGGGGTCAAGGTAACTGTAAAAGGTCATCATCTCTTTGTTTAGAGAAAGACAGATTGCACCGTGGTGACACTCTGCTACAATGATGCTATCCCATATGAGCAAGTGCCTTCGTGGCAGGAGAAGTGTGTTGTTTCTGCTCCCTGTCAGTCAAAGCAGCACTATCAAATAACTCGACTAGCCAAGATTTTATTTTTTTTTTTTTTCTGATAACAACACTTTAAATTTTGAATAAATGGTCAAGGTTTAGGGTCAGGACTGTTTGCTAGACCTCTCTATTAATCCCTCTCCCTTCCCAAAAAGGAAGAGAAAGGGAATAAGGGAGAGAGACTTATGAATTAGAAAACTAAACCAGCTTTAATGAAACAATAATAATAAAATGGAATAGATACAATTAGGTATACAAAAGCTGTATTGAACCCAACCCCCCTGATGGCAATTACATCACCACTGATGCTGTGGAACAGGTACTGGGGAGGTCCCAGACGGGGCCCAGCAGCAGTCTGGAAATGGATTCAGGAGCTGGATTCTGAAAATGGATTCAGGAATGCATGGATTGGGGTCCAAGGCAGAACAAAGTCCTCCTCAGGTGCCAGCTATTGAAGAAGAGAAGTTGACCTTCATTGTCAGGGAAAGGCCTGGGAACAATGATCCTGACCCAATATGAGTTGCAATCATGTTCAACTTTATTGTTTCTCTAGCCATGCTGATATATGCTTTGCCTAAAAGCAATTGGTCAGTCACACTGTCCATGCACCTAACAGCATCCTAATTGGTGGGCACGCGGCAGGCTCATCCTTAAGGCTTTTCCCACACTCATAGTGTCCTGTATTTAGCATCTTATCTTCTGCCTTTGAAGTTGGGCAAACCGGCAGGATCCTTTTCGTTCTGCCTTCAAGGATGGCTTAGGATGCCTGCTCATGCCCCCACGCACTCACTCAGGGACCCAGGCTCAGGCCTCTTGTGCACACGTACACAGGGCCCGAACACAGGCCTTTGGTCTGGCTTGTTCACTCCATGCTGATGTGTTCGTAACCTCCTTGTTCGTGCAGCCATTCCCTGACACTTCATCATCCCTCAGCTTTATACTAAGTACGTATATGGGATGGAATACCTCACTGGTCAGTTTAGGGTCACATGTCCTGTCCGTTCCTCCTCACATGTGTGGCCTTTTATTTTCTGCACCCCAATGTGGTACACAAAATCCAGCAGTGACCTTGGGCTGCACAGCAGTCCTTGGTAGTAACTTCAAACATTGACTATTACCACTGCCAGAAGCAGATGCTGTCTGTGAAAACAGGCTGCTAATTTCAGACAGTGAATTTACTTAGAAGAGACTGAGTTGAGAAGTAAAATCACTGAACAGAATTAGTTCTGCTCTAACTAAAACCAGGACATGAAGATTTAATAATCCCTCTCAGTGGCTGAAAGTTCATGTGTGTATGTAGTAGGCAGTGTTCATTTGCTTGCTTGTCACTTTTAGCACAGGACTGTCGATATTGCATAGAGGTGGAGCAGATTGGTTTTGTGCTTGGGGATTATGCACATATCTGTTTACAGGAACTATGCCTACGAGAACAAGATTAACCCCAATTTCTTTTGGTGCAATTGGTTTAAAAAGACATAAAATTCTTGCCAAATGTCAAAACTGAATGGTGTTTCTTTTTGGTGGTACACATCAGCTGAGCATACTTGCTCTCATCAAATACTCTTCAATACGACATAGCTGAGTGGTTCACTGGGACAGTCCTGCATGGCCTGCTGTTGCTGCTCCTCATCAACTGCCCTTGTATCTCTGGGGCATGAGGAAACAACTGCTAATTGGCCAAAGTTACACCTAGGGCATCCCAAACAGCTGTCCCCATTCAACCCATTAATTCTGATTTTTTTGAGTTCTTTCAATCAGGGCTATGAGATACTCCTGAATTTGTTCCCAGCCAGGGTGCAGACCAAGGTTATTTAATCCTCTTGCCCACTGCAGTAAAGTCTGGTCTTCTGGAAGTAATGCTTCAGAGGGATGTTGGTCTTTCTAAACTGCTGTAGCTTTCAGCTGAAGCCTGTGGGCACCAACGATCAACCATCTAATTCTGTCCTGGGAGCGTAGCTTTGTTTTGGCTAAAAGATGCTAATAACTTTTGGAGGTAAGTTGCCAACAGCATGATAACCTTAAAACTTTCTGTCATCAGTGTCTTGGTTCAGACAGTTCAGCTGTATTTCAGGGCACCTTGAGCCAGAGTCACTGCATTTGAGGGGATGCCTGCAGAAAGCCTCTGCCAAATATTGGGGATTTTCTACTTCCATCAATTCTGGTACTCTTTTGTAAGTTGCTAGAATAGTTTGTGTGACTATTGGAAGGTCTTTGGCAAAATACTTCCACCCTCTATCCTGCCCTACGTTTTTATATATGCCCTGCTAACCATGCTGAATCATTTGTTGGGGAGAGAGTGAGATTTAGGTTTCTCCAAGATTTTCAGAGTGAAAGCATTTTTCAAAGACTTGTTGTTCAACTACTCTCAGCTGCTTCATAAAGGGAGAATTTCTAGCATTTCTGGTTGTGTTCACTTCAAACTGAGGTGTTTGAAAAATAAACAAAACAAACAAAAAATCAAATACAGAACCCTTTAGCTATGTATTTTAATTGTCAGCTTTTACATGAGTGTCCTGTAGTCTTAAGTATATGCAGGTATCTTCTGATGTGTTCTTGCAAGTTTTAATTTTGCAATAAATTCTAGATTTCCCATGCCATGGGGTCAAGAGCAAAACAAAGAGAGAGCAGATATCCATGCCAAAATCCTTTCTGTAATTCAAACAGGAGATCAAATTAATTGACTGACAGGAATCACTCTGAGTTGACCCAAGAAGTAGGTTCCTCTTTAAGCACTTGGGGACCAGGAGCTGTATGGGAAAAGAGGTTCTGTTCAAAGCTCCAGCCTGCCATAAGCTTTCCTGTGTAAAGTAATAGAAATAAGTCTCCCGTGGCATTAGCAGTACCAGTGATTGGGAATAGGTATATCTGCCCATCTTCTCACCTTAATGAATTCAGGTTATAGCACATTTTCAGTAAATTGAGAATGTGGTAACTGAAGAGCATTCAAACATTTTTGCTTGATTTTTTTACTTGGGAACAGCATGGGTGAATAAAGAAGAGTCTTTTCTATCCCTTAAAGAACAACAGTAGCTTCTTTCATAGACTGCAGGAGCTCCTTCCCTACCACTGGATACTCAAGGCAGCTTACCAGGAAGTCATTAATACTTCCTAAAATTCACTGGGGAAGCCACAGGTATTAGCACGGCTGTGCTTGCAGCTGCCTGTCAGATTTGTTTGCTTCTTTCTATGGTGTCTCTGTTGTGCTCGTGGCTCTTAGCTAGTATGTGCTTCCTGGAGACTCTATTTTTTATTATTTTCAAACTTTGGATGTCTGAAGAGGAAAGCTTGCTTTTAGTAATAAGCTGCAAAAGTTGCATGTATTTAATCAATGTGGAACTGTGTCCTGTAAGCTGCTGCTTAGCTGGGGGAATAATGTTTCCTATGAATCCCTGGAAGATTTCAAGCTAGTAACTTTGCATGTTTATTTCATTTTAATGAGGAAATTCATGTACACACACTCAATCATCAGCAACCAACCATCAACATACTCTTTTTTCCTCTGTGTTAACACTTCTCAAACATATTTATTCTGTTACAGTTTAAATTCTTGGTCTTATCAGATGACCCTTATATACTGCTTTGCCTGCCTCCTATAGAAGACCTCTTTATTATCTTTGCTTTATTTGAAGCACTGAACAAATTCCTTTTTAATTGTTGCTGTCTGATCTTTGTCCTGGAGAAACAGACTTTATTTTTCAAAATGCTGATCTCTGCAGCCTTACCTAGCTATCAAATATTACTATTGACTATCTTATCAGACCATCTAATTATACCAATTATACCTGCTTCATTAAATATTTAAAGATTAATATTAGGGCTAGTCTAGTTTATAAGAGACAAAGGCAAGAGTGAAATCTATGATCTCATTCCTCTGGGTGCAGTTCTTTCAGCAATCTGAAACAGTGAATTGTTGATACAGGAAGATTAATGCTGCACCCCCTTTTTTATCAATTTTCTGTTTATTTTATCAAATCTGTGCCTTATCTCACTCCTGAGTTATCAGATTTGCTTGAAAAATTGAAGCTTCTCCCAAATTTAATTTCCCCTTCTCAGAAGTCCTACAACTATTAAAAATAAATAAAATAAATCTTTTTACAAAGTCTGTTTTAGACAAGGAACACATACTGAGTTCAGGTATTAACAACTCTGCAACTATACCCTTGAACACAAAATGCTCATCTTCAAATTGATCAGTAACCTCAAAAAGAGCCTTTTAAGGTAATATGGCAAATCCTCATTTCTTGCATTAAAGGAAATATGTTGGTACAAATTTCCTGTAAAATTGGCTGTTGGCCTTTCCTAACAGTAAACTTGGTGAAATGAGTTTTGTACATAGACTTTTTTCCATTCAAAGATCTTGCTTGTGAAGGGAGAGCTATTGGTAGCTATCTAGATCATCCGTGAGTATGTTTTGTGGCTTTCTCTCCATAAACCCTAGTGTGGCAAAAAGCTGTGATTATACAGCTTGCATTAAAAAAAAGTCTAGATGTTGCTTAATGAAATCCCACTAGTTTCCAATGTTCTTGAGTTCCCTCCTTTCACCTTTTGTTTCCATCTGCTCTGCTGGGGTGGGGGAGCACTAAACTCCCTTGCTTGCCAAATACTTGCTTTGCTGAATCTTAAATTCTCATGTTCTACTTGTGACTGGAAGTATATTCTTCTTGTCATGCAACAATAGATCTGCTCATAGGGATCCAAGTAACAGGAGAAACACGATTTATGAAGGACGGATAGCTTTCCTTCTGTAGCCCTTTAAAATTCTCACATACTTTTCATTGTTTCCAGATGGTTCTGGCAATTATTCCTGAACTGCTTCATTAAAAAAAAAAAACAAGCTTTCCCATGCTTTTCTTTAAAATATTATTGATGTTATTGTTGCTTTGCTCTTGATGTTAAAAAATTATTCTATTTATTTTCTGATTTATACTTACTGTGCATGTACCTTCTATGCTGTGTTTTCCCTCTTCTCATGTATTTCACTTATTCTCCCCCATGCCTATTGAAAGTTTCTGTACTGAAACTTTTATGTGTCTGATATTTGAGTGTTAGAAGTGAGTGGTGTATTTTATATTTGTTTGACATCTCACAAGTTTTTATGAATTTTGGAGACTGAAGGAAAGTTTCAGTGTGACTTGCTGTTGTTTTCCTGAGCACTACTGTAATAGGAAAATCAGAGGAAAAAATGCAGCTGTAGGCACTGAATGAGAGTTCTAGGTGCTTGCAGGCATAATTAAATGCTTAAGCTGGTGATGACAAAATTAAAAACATACTAACAGGTCTGTTAGGAAGCCTAAGCAGAAAGAATGCAGAGATCTTGTGTTTATCAAATAAATTGTTGAACCTTTACACCACAGCCTGGTTTCTACCTTGAGCATTTCCAGGCAATTCTATTTCTAAGTGTTTCTCTGAATTCTTTTTCCTGTATCACCTCATCAATATTCACTCTCTCTCCCCACACACCAGCAAAGAGCTGTGTGTCCTCGGCTCCTGATAATTGTCTTGCATGGCAATTTGATCTTCCAAGTACATGATTTCCTTATCACTAGAAGAAAGGATTTGAATCCTATCTCATGGCCTTAGCCTGGAGTCCAGTTCCTTGTTGCCAGCATTGGTGTATGGTTGACATTTTTTCAGCTTTATGTTGTATTTGATGTACTTGGCATTAAAAACCTTTGTACTCATTACACTCAATCTCTCAGAAGAGTTTAAAACTTAAACTTTTTAAAGTGATACAGGAAAGAAAACCGTATCATATGCCATTTTCTGGGTAAGGCAAGAGATTGGATAACTACAGGTAATCACAGTATCTCCTCAGATCTTGGCTTACTGTACCATCCCAGTGTACTTCCCTACTAGTCTCCCATAGCGGCCTTTTAATAGGGTGAACAAGCAAGCTATGTGCAGAGTAGAAGGGATGGCAGCTGCCCCAGTGTCTCAAGCACTGTCCCAGTGCTCATCCTGTCAGTGATATCAAGGGCAGAGTCAGAGAGCCAGTGGACCTATGGAAAAGACATTGCTTTCCCTGAACTTGTATGTTCCCTTAGATAAATGATTGGAAGGCATTGCAAACTAGCAGTGCTCTGCTTCCATGCTGCATCATCAGCCTGTAACACCCAGGTCATCCTAATGGCGGATGTGAGCTCCTTGAAGGTCTACCTTACATCTGTGGCTGCTAAAGGCAACCTTTGGTCCCATCATATTTGCACGGAAAGGGGCAGCTCTGTATGGCCACTGAGGCACTGTGACATCTGCATTACAGTTCACAATCACTGGAGAAACAGGTTCCAAGGTATCTGGTGTTTCTGCTTGGCCATTCAGGGCTGATTATGCTGTTATCTGTCATTGTAATGGATCTTACCAAGCTTCTCCTGTAGCTCATCAGCCCTGACCTTGGCACTCTGCAGTAGCATAATTGTGGTTGACATAAATACGTGTGATGTTCCCCATCGTATCAGTTAAGAATGTTTTTACAAGGAGTTTCTAATGCTGTACAAGTGTTTTTGAAATTATGTAACTTCTGCTTAAATCTCACTCTTTCTCTTGCAGGCTCGGAATGCAGAGCTTTAAATGTTTTATATTAACTGTTAAAGACACTCATAGAGATTTTATTACAGAAATCCTCTTTTTCTGCACAGTATTCCATCCAAGACAGTAGTTGGTTTACAGACAAAGGGGTATGTGCTTTGGGAATATATACTTAAAAACAAGAAAAGGAAGAGTGAAATTTAGTAGAATTTACTAGTGGATTAAAAAGAAAATAAACTATTTTGGTACAAAACAAAGCTAATGTCCTCTTTTTGCTAGAGGTTCTCTAAGCTTTAAATATGCAGCATCTTTAAGCATGATTTACCTTTTTCATGTTAGACCTATTTTCTTTACATTCCTTTGAGCAATCTGGATGTTTGTGCCAGCTCTCAAAACTGACAACTCCTGCACTGTTGAAGATTCAAAGGAATCAGATGAAAAAATTATTTTAATTTTTGATCCCCACCCCTCTGTCACAGAGGTGAACTTTTTGCCATTACTGAAACTGGAGAATATAGTCTAGGTATTAATACAAATAACAGAAATAAGAGAAATAAGAGAACCTCAATATATGCCCCGGCTTGTGAGAAATACACTCTGTCTTTCAATGACATAAACCAATTTTTGTAAATGGTTATAATTTTGTTACCGCTGACTTGTTGAATTCTCTGAGAAAATTGCACCACCCGATTTGAATGGCTTGATAGTTAAACCTTTAGCCAGGCCAAAAAAGATGAGTTATGAGGAAGGATTATTATTAAAATTACATCTCTGGTTTATTAGTAAGGAATTCCTAGTGCTGGAATTATCTGGAAGACCATCTCTGAAAATGTAGTCTTTGTTCACTATGTTATCATTGTTCTTTCTGAACTTCAAGATTTCTTGGGTGTTTTTTTCTTTGGGGGGGGGGTTTGCTTAGTTGAGGTACTAGTCACTAAATATCTCTCCAACATATCTGGAAGAATAGAGAAAAAACTGGTATGAACATAAATAAAAATGTGTACAAAAGATTTATTGTAAATGAAACAATTCTGTGCAAACGCGGGGCGGGGAGGCTTCTGTGTTTTTAAAATCACCGCCTGACTTTGTAAAATGTAAAAACCACCAAATCGACACTATGCAGTAACAGTCCACAAATAGTCCACTCAAACCAGTAATGTAATTGTCTTCAGTTTTTCATGTAGAGTGCAGCTCCAGTCTCTGAGGTTTCACGTGGGTTGTCTCTTAGTCAAGATCTTTTTAATACCTCCTAAGTAGGGAGGTAAAGAATGAATGAGCCAATAAAATGAAAACAGGGCTGCAGCAACATGAGGCCTGCCTCTGTTACCTTCTCACACCCTCAAGCATGTGATCCCCAGCCAGCACTGGGGGCCCTACCAGCCATGGAAACAGCTCTCTCTTCTTTACCCAGGCTGTAAAAATCAGGCACAGGGAGTTCCTCCAGGCGGAAGTGAGTTGCCAGTTTGTTCACCATTCTTTTCAGGGTGACAAATGCTGTGATGACCTGGAAGCTGAGGAAGAGGGCAAAGATGGTATGGACTGCTTGCTCCAGTGGCTGATTTTTCAGACCTTCTTTAAACAGCAAGAAGATAATGATAGGCAACTGCAGGAGGAGAGTCAGGAGCCAAAACCCAGCTAGTTCAGGCACCTATAATAGGGAGAGATTGTGTATTAAAAACATGCTGTTGGAGATGAAAAAAAAAATCAAAATCTTGATTTTTCTTGATTTTCTAAAAGCCATCACATAATGTCAAATGGCAAAATGATGTGGCTTAATATTTCCATATACTGTGCTTTTAACCATACTTTTTTTTCTGACAAGATCTTTAGGAAACAAGGACTCTCTTCTGAGGGAAAATTTCTTGGAATACACAGAATTATGCGACAGCTAATGCCAAGCAAACGGAAGATGAAGACTGTAACTTAAGTTGTTGAGGTGTTTATTTCCCTTAAGTCTCTTAGAATAACTGGAAGATCACTTTATTTACATTAAACTCCAAAAAGCTCTCCTCCACAAACTAATACGTAGATGTAGTAACATACCTTCTCCTGCAGATTGCCCATGTATCCCAGGTAGAGTCGAATGACCTCTACTAGAGAGGCTACAATCATGACTGCAACCAGGATGAACTTGCAGTAATCTGACAAGGCCAGATACTAGTGGGGAAAAAGAAAGTAAAAGTTTCTGCTGTTCCACAACAAGGTATTTGTGATTAAATGCAGACACTGTATGGTATGCTGCTGTAAGTAGGCAGTGATGTATTTGCTTTCAAATACTCTTGAACTTTCATTTTCAAGGAATTCCCAAGTCTATTACCTAACTGCAGCGAGCTCTATCTCAGTACCTGGAGGTATTTGATCAGAAACACGTTGTTTGCAAACCATCACTTTGCTTCACTCACCTTCAGATGGAGCATGACAACTGTGCAGAGCCACCAAAATGGGAAATAATAAACATTGAAATAGAGGGACATCTGCAGTGGTAAACTGGTGAGTATTTCATTACCTGTAGATAGAGAGAAATCTTTATCATTCCTAATTTGTTCCATACTTCCTCTCCATAAATATGACAGAAAAATACTGCTCCATCTTAGCTTCAAGCAGGGCATTAGCACTCTTCCCAGTTAAACACTATGAAAAATACTTTTATACATCCAGAGAAAAACTTCTTACCTTATCTTGTTACACCATTTCCTGGAATCTAATGCAACTTTAACAGGACACAGAATTTTAATCACTTGGTCATATACTCAAGTATTGAGTGTCTGATTGTTGATTACCCGGTGGTTTATGGCTTACTCCCCAGTCTTTGACTGATAGGCTTAGCTCTAGTAGTGCTGTATACTGACACTGCAGAAAGTTAGTGCTTGTTTCATTGCTCTAAGAGAATGGCCAAAGTTTAAATGAGTGTATAATGGATTATAATTATTTTGTAGATGATCCTCTGGAGTAAGGGCTTACTGCTGGAGAGCAGGTTTGCACTGCCCACTTGTCATTTTCAATCTTATTTTAACAGATGTTTAGATGGAAGTGTTGCAAGAAGCTAGTAATTCTAGTTCTTAAAAGCTAAAAAATTCAAATGTGTCAAACTAAAACTTACCCTTTAAAGTCTGTAGAGAACAAAATGCATTCATATGATGTGGAGAAAAGCAAGACCTACAAGATTAGACTTAAAATGAAGGAGATTTTTAAAGGGATTTCTAAGGGAATAATTCTTTTTAATGGGTGAAATTTTACTGCCATAGTCAAGTTAACTGGTACTGCATCCACATTACTTCAATAACCAACAGTGTCCTTTCTCATGTCCTCCCCAAATAAAGTCTATATAGGCAAACCTTCCCTGAGCAAGTTTAGGCAGTACTCATTGTGACCTCCTGACTTGTAGTCAAGTCTTGTGCCCTTGTCTGTCACAATGGTGATATCTGAAAATTAGTCTAAAACAGTCACATTGTCTCAGCCTCAGAAACACCTCTCTTCTGACACTGCCTTCTCTTTCTGGATCTTCCGACCACTCTCATACCTGTCTTTGTTCCATCCCAGTCTGGCATGCCTGTTTCCACTCCAGCCACATGCAGCCTGGCACAGTCTGTTCCAGAAGTCTCTTATATCACTTGCGGAAGTATTCATGGTAGCTACTAGACTAGGTGGGAAGGGAGGAGGATTTGGGAACAGAACTGGGACAGCTCTTAAGGGTAGGGTGTGAGGGGTAGGGATTTGTTATACTGAAATAGAAGGTACAAGACAACCAATATAAATATTTTTTAATAATCCAATTTTTAAGTATCAAAGTTTTTTTACATCTGCAAAAGAATGAAAATATCAAAGTTTCACTATCTACCTAAAATTGTCCCAGCTGTCCTAATCAATGAATCTCTTAAACACCAGGAGGATTTTGGAGGGCACTGATACACAAGTCTAAATCATTGGTTTATCTTTCAAAAAAACCATGACCATCTAATTATAGGTAACTATCTTTCTGGCATACATGTACTGGATAAAAAAATGTAATGGTTGATGGCCAAATTACTTAAACAGCGGAGCCAAGAGGTCCAATTTCAATTGCGATGACATTGTTTTAGGTGTGTTAAATGTTTCATTGACATAGCATTGGTATTTGTAACTTCTGCTCGAGTTTTAGAACTCTGTTTTGGGTGAATATTCAGCAATATAAGCCAATTCTAATTTATCTATCCCTAAATTCAACTAATGCTTATTTTCTGTCATTGCTAAAATTCACGGGAAAAAAACAAAACAAAAACAAAACAACCAGGTGAAATCCTGATCTCCAGGAAGTTAGTGCTCTATTTATAACTGATTTCAGTGAGTTGGATATTCACATAGGAGTTTTCATAATGGGGAATGGAAAAGAAATTACTAAAAATAGAGGCTATTCCTGGAGTTAGGAAAAGTATTTCCATGTGGTTTAATAAATGAAGAATTATTGTTAGCAGTATAACTACACAAAGAAAATTAGTAATCCTGTCTTAAAATGACTTTTTGATTAATTTTATCAGCTTAGAATGGATTTATCAGTTGAAACTAATTAATTATTAATAAAATTAATATAGCCCATGTATAGACACTGTTTATTTTCATGGCTATTCACTCTAAAGGTATGAAAAGGGGGCACGTTGGCCTGCAAGTTTCACTGGCAACACCATGAAGAACACTGGTCATTACCATAGACTTGGAAAATTATGAGATGGGGTCAGTGGGGCAGAGTCTAGCTGGAGGCCTGTATCTAGTGGAGTCCCTCGGGGGTCAGTACTGGGACCAGTACCATTCAACATACTCATCGATGATCTGGATGAGGGAACAGAGTGCATTGTCAGTA
>JANHFX010029803.1:0-85224 GCA_027560015.1 Chloroceryle amazona
CCCAAAATAAAAAAACCCACCAAACAAAAAGCAAAACCAGACTACTTCAGCATCCCACTAAAGCATGTCCTGAAGTGCCTTATCTTACCTGCTCTAGTTGAAGATATCCCTGCTCTCACCAGGGGGGTTGGACTAGATGACCATTAGAGGTCCCTTCCAACCCAGACATTTCTACGATTCTATGATACATGTTTTTTAAATACCTCCAGGAAGTGTGACTCCTGGCCAGCCCATTCCAGACCCTGACTACTCTTTCAGTAAAGAAATTTTTCCTAACACCTAATCTAAACCTCTTCCGGTGCAACTGCAGGCCATTTCTTCTAGTCCTGTCATTATTACTTGAGAGAAGAGGCCATATCCAACTCACTGTAACCTCCTTTCAGGTAGTTGTAGTGGGTGATAAGGTTTCCCCTCAGCCCCCTCTTCTCCAAATTAATCAATCTCAAATCACTCAGCCTCTCCTCACAGGACTTGTTTTCCAGACCCTACTGTTTTGTTTGTTTGTTTTGTTTGTTTGTTTTTTTTCCAGTGGAGATGTTATCGACATTTTACAAACACAAACAGTTGAGTTCCCTTGTGCTAGGAATTAAGTTGAGCTTTTGGGCAGCTCTAGAGACCATTCTGCTGTTACACGTGGTCCCCACCTTCAGATATTTGCAGAACCAGGCTGTCAGCCTGATCCGCATGCAACTTGATACCAAATCATTTTCTGGGTTACTTCTCAGGCAGGAGGAGGTTCAGCTTTACAGCAACAGCTGATTGGCTAAAGCCAAACCCAAATCCACACTGCAAGGGAGCAAACATGACCCGCAGCCAGTCTGTGCACTCACCTCATCTCACTCACAGTTCTGAGTCGCAAACTCCATTTTCCTACAGGAAGCTGCACTCCAGGCTGTAAACTCGCTAATCTGTCTGCTAACGAGACATTTGAGTCCAAGCCCTGCATTACCCTCACAGCAGTCAGAGGTTACAATCTACATCTCACACTCGACCCAAACAACATCCTCTACCAATTTAACAGAGAGTAGTTTAATTTTCCAGAAATTACTATGTTGCAAAATACAGGTTAATTCTTCATACAACTACTCTGGAGCCTCCCCATGACACATTTACCTACAGTAAAAGATTATTTTTTACTTGGCACACAGTAAAAACAACAGGGTTTTGCAACATGGGGTGCAGAAAAAAAAGTTCCATGATGACAAAGAACTAAGACGGTTATTACTTTTCCATACTCAGTGAATATGCCAGAAGGAAATTCACTTAAGACATGTAATTTTACCAGGTTAGCCATATTGATGTAAATCCCTGAGAGGCCAATTTCAGGACTGAATAGCTACTTCTTACACTGCTGGACCAAAAGTCTATTAGTAACATGTTTTTTTTCATCTAGGAAGTGTTCTGGAGACAAAGAGGTTTATAACATTTGACAGTTTTGCCACAGTGTTGTGCAGATTCTCTTCTCCTAGAAGTCACAGATCAGTTATTTTGGTATTGAGTAAAAACACCACAGATACAGCAGTCATTAAAAATTCCATTCAATCCACATTCTGAACTTATGTATTTACCCCCACCCATGGGCATCACATCCAACACAGACAACTTTGAATTGCTAGTGTGCTATCTTCACGCCAACAATCTTCACAAGGTCCTTCATCAAACATTTCAACAAACAAAACAGAAGATCACAACCATTCTCATTCTTAAGCTCCTTCTTGACATGATGAAGTATCATCCTATTGTGCACCACTTGAAGGGACGCTTCACCACCCTTCTGCAGGATCTGTGAACAGCTGCAATTTCTGACAATCAAATCACTTCCACATTATTTGCTTAAGTATCCTTATGTATGTACCTATCTATCTATAGGCATGTTCAAGAGGGGTGTGCTTGTGCCTACATTTATGTAAAAGTCTAAACTTTTAACTTTCAAACTAACTGACTGCTTCGATAGCTTTTGCATGGCACCAACACACATTCACCTCTCCGCAACTAGACTCTATCTGGGCTCACCTTCTTTTTCCCCAGGATGACCACAGTGATTATGACATCGCTGACGCAGGTTGTGGCATTGTACTTACCCTGGGCGGGACAGTCTGAAGTGCTGTGATATAGTTCTCCAGAGCAATGCGGCGACGGTCATTCAGCATGGCTTCCACCCGTGCCATGTGAGTTTCCACCAGCTGTTGTCTTTCATTTGCTGCTTCTTGTTCCAATGATTCCACTTTCTCCTGGAAATGCTGAAAAAAACATCAATCACAACAGGAACAGTGAAGTCATCAGCAGAGGCCAGCAGACGTGAACACCTCTTTGTGCAAATCACCAAAATCTTTCCCTGTGTCCATCTAGCTTGGCTCCCAGGTACTCTGCAATGAACTCACCTTTTCCTGATTTCAGTGGAAACTGCTGATGCCCTGTATTCCTGAACACCTGGCCGTATTTTAGTACTGTAATAAAATATTCCTGACATATTCAGCACAGTCACCACTGAATACTTAATTTGTCCCAAGACAGCGGTTCAGCACTAGGGAATGGGACCTAGAGGAGAGCGGAGTTTAGCAAGCAAATGCCCCCTGCCATCATTAGTCATCAATGACTTCAAGAGCAAATCAGAAAAAAAAAAAAAAAAGTCACTATAATTTCTTATAAACTGGCTGCCAGGAAGAAAACTCAAGTCAGAACTTATTCCAATAAAGGAAATGATTGACTGAATAAAACGCATAGAGAGCAAAGCTGTGGGATCTAAGGTGCGAAGCAATCTGGTTCTGAATGTTACCTTTTTCATAGTTTTGTACTGAAATCATTCTAGCAGTACTGCATAACACCTGACAGCCACACTAGGATTCAACGAGTGTCTGGCTTGTCAGAATTTTTGAATTATAGTATAATCTTGGATAGAATAATTTTTTGCTGACAGTTTCTTTCAGATAAAACTGATGGTGATGCCTTCCTTAAATCTTATTTTCCATCTCTGCTTTGAGCTTTGGTCCCACAGCTTATATGAGTTTATCATAGCCTAAATTTTGGAATGGGCCCATGGTAGCCAGGTTTTCAGTTCTCACTGATGGCAAATCTAAATTCAAGTGAAATTCCACTCCTCCATGCAGTCATCAACAACGTCCTGCACTGCTGTTGCAAGGATTGTCTGCAAAGTACAGAGACATGCAGCAGCCACCAACAGCTGGAAACAAAACTAGCATCCACAAGAGCAAAGAGTAACATTAAATCACTATAGAAATACATTTTAAAACTGTATCACATGCAGCACCCCTTATATTTTAATTGCAGTCCCAGACGGTAAGGTTGTGGTTGTGTTTTCCTTTACCTGGATGACAGCTTTTTTGTCGGCCTTTGGCAAGTTCTTTGCTTGGCGTTCTGCCTCTTCCCACTCCCTCATGACCTAACGAAAAAAACAAGGAGGATGACCTTCATATTTTCCTCTCGTCTCAGGGCTTAGCAACAGCCAAGCACTGCAGCTCTGATAGTCATCTTTTTATATTCCTCTCCTCCTTTACCTCTATTAAAAAAGCAGTTACAGTTAATGAAGGTAGGATCCTGTTATTAAATTAAACAAAGGCTGTACTTCTGTGTCCGAACATTGTTTCACAGCAGAGGTGTGAGAGTTTGGCACAACGCAGCTGTCACCAGCCCTCAAGAGAGGCAACTGGAGGTCTCAATGGGTGAACACACCAGCCCCTTTTCATCTCGAACAGAAAGGAAACTGCTTCCGTCTATTGTACATCCCTGGTCAAAATGAATTCAACTTCTTCTAAGCAATGCTTTTTTTGGTACCATAAAAATCTTTAGATTTATTTAGACTACATAGCTGGCCTTTGAGTAAAAGAGATCAAGAATTACGTGCAATCTGTGCTAGTCTGTCCAGAAATAGGTAGCCAACACTTCAAATATCGGATACATTTCTATCTCAAGTACAATGCTTACAGAAAAATGACGTAGAAGAACATTCAATACCATTCCTTTCATCAACATAAAAGGCCACCTCCTTCTGTAAAACAGGGCAGTATTTCAATAGCTGGGGAATGAGGTACTCTTAACTTTCTGTCCATGACATTCAGAACCTTCTCGTGGTCTTACTTAAAGACTTTACTCATTTCACACCTAGACAGCAATCTCCTCAGATAACAAACACATTTTATACAGGAACAATTGCTCTCACTGAATGCAGCACACACAATAAGTGACTTGTTTATTTGCAGGATTAGCAAAATGTCAGAAGAGACAGAAGAAACCAAAAAGCAATTACTCAAAATGTTCATTTCCTTTCTCACCAAAAACTGTACTTTCATACCATTTAATGGACAAACACACCTAAAGTCCCTAAAGGGGACTTCTGAAAAGCTCTACATGCATGACGAAAATTTTACCAAGACCAATACCAAAGACAGGACAAATTAGACCCGCTCTGTCTCACTGTCTGCAAGTTGAGGATCCACCACTCAGCTCCTGTCTCACGTTCCCCAGTTTTCCCACGTAATGGATACTGCTAATCAAGCTCCTCGATGGACAGGCTAGAGAGCACTGGTGGTGCCTGTGACTTTAAAAAAACCACACCACCAAACCTGAGCTCAAAGGAGACTTAAAAGTCCCAGTCCTTGAAGTGTAATCCCCTCTCAGTCCTGTACAGGGTTGTAGAGCCTACCGAGACACCTGCACTCGAGACTGACTCAACATATGGGATTTTGTTGTACAGTTTTCATCTTCCTTTTGACTCAAAGCCTGGGAATGTATTTTAAGACAGCAGTAACTCAGTCATAGTGAAACCAGATCAACTCAATGTCAATTATTTATCTGTAAGAGATTCTGGCTTCACTAAGAGCCCAAGAGAGTGAAAACATATTTTTGTGAGGCTAATGTGATTCTGAAAGTGGGAAATTGTCTTGTCTGCTTCTGAGTTTCAGCAGGGGCCTGGTTAGACAGTTTTAAGCACAAAAACCTCAAGTACTAAGAAATCACAGCCTTAACTTCACTCTGCTCTTCTAATGGGAACTGTAAACTGAAATGTAAGTCCCAAGAATTGGACTACAACATACATAAGCTGACAGCCTAAAAATACCACTTCAATTTACATTATTTTCTCATCAGACAAATACGGATTGATGTGCAAATTGCAGCCAAGCTCTGGGGAGGTAGGAACCCAAAATTTATGAAGAGACATGAAAATTCATTTGCAAGGGGTTGTAGTAATCAGCTAACTGCAGAGACCACGATGTGCGATGAACTGAAGTTACAGGTCGCCCCACCACCAGTTACTTTCCCAGTGCTTTGGCCCAGGAGATCTTAGCGCCTCTGACAGAGCAAAACTAGAGGAGATGAACCAACACCACAGTTTAGATCACTGGGATGTGTTCTGGAAAAAACATGCTCAGAGTGCTGTTGTGTGCACTTAATGTGCACATTAGGTATTCATCTCTTAATTGTCTCCTTAGGCCATATGATTGTGGTGGTCAAGAAAACTTAATTCAGGTACACAGGCAGCACCTTCCTGGAGACCTGAAATGTCACTGGTGCATTGTTCGCTGATGTGAACATTAATTAACGACATATTTTCTGGGTCTTCTGTAAAGTCATAAACTACAACGATGTGCTCAAGCTTGAGCACTGGCCTAAGTTAGCAACTTTATGATCTTCTTCTCCCTCCTCTCCTTTTATGTCTTCAAATCACATCTCAGACACCTGCTTAATACTCTTTTACTCTGAATGAGGAGCTGATGGGTTTTCAGGACAACAGTTCCTTTGCCATCTTTATCCCCCAAACTAACCCTCTGCTAATCCATATGATGAAAACAAGTACTGTGGGTAATGTGATAAGGAGACCTTTGGCTAGACCAGGTCTCTCTGCCCATCTTATTTCTCTAAACCTTTTAAGGCACTGAAGGGAGGATGATAAACTGACAGCCTACACAGCTAGTTGGGAGGAATGTAAATCACAGGCTTCAGAGCTCAGCTTTGGTGTAATGACAGCAAATGCCTTGTGACAAAATCAAAATGACATGGCTATTTGCAGAAACAATATCCAATGTAAAGATTGCATAAGCTATGCTTTGAGTGACAATTTTTGCAATTGAGAAGGCTTCAGTGGCTGAAAGCATCTCGGTGTGTATGTTAACTAACTGAAGTACAGTTGCCCTACAGCTATCTAGGGGAAGTCACGCTACCACACAGAGAAAACTTCTGCTCTCCCCAAAAGTCACTGCTTTAGATAATTACTAGTGGCTAAAAAATATGGCATAGTGCTCTGTAGAAAATCAAAGAGCAAGAGGGGAAAGAAAACAAAAAAGCCCAGATATTCACATGCAGAAAAAGGCTGAACTTCACCTCTCTATACTTTTAGAAACCTATTCTTCGCGGACAGCCCAGACCTATCAAAGCTGCACAGACTTACAGCTCTTCATAACTTGGTGGCTTTATGCAGGGAAAATGACAACTTGTGGTTGAGATTTAAGAAGCAAACGATTTCAAAGACAAATTTTTTCAGACCTAAGGACTTAGTACCTGGCAGACTCCTTCTGAAATTGGGCTGTAGGGGACAGCAAGAGGGAAACAGGAAGTACGAAAAGCATCATTCATTATTAAGAGAGATGCTGAGTAAAAAAAATCTCATTATATTGAAAACAGCAAAATTTACTCCCATTTTTTTATCCTAGGGAACACAAGTGTAGTTGCAAGAGAAGAATTTGTCAGACATTTGGGTTACAACAAACAGACCAGCAAAGCTTGTTGAATATTTACTTAGAAGATCAAACTCATGACAATAAGCTGCCTATCTTTGTCATGGGCTTTTGTTCCACCCTTGACTCTTTTTCTGTAGTACCATCATTACACCTCTCCAAAGAGCCTGAGCTGTAACTGAGAAGGGGTACTCCTACTAAGCCAACAGTCAGTTTTAAGGAAGGAAAGAGCCTGCCCACACACAATAATAGAGAACATGGGATCTAGGGAATATAGAGACCAGTATTATTTAACATCTTTGTCAAGGACATGGACAATGGAATTGACTGCACCCTCAAGACTGCAGATGACACCAAACTAAGTGAGGTGGTTGATACTCTGCAGGGAAGGGATGCCATCCAGAAGGACCCTGACAGTCTTGAGAGGTGGGGTCATGCAAACTTCATGAAGTTCAACAAGGCCAAGTGCAAGGTCCTGCACCTGGGTCAGGGGTGCTGGTTAATGAAGAGCTCAACATGAGGCAACACTGTGTGAGTGCAGTCCAGAAAGCCAATCGCATCCTGGGCTGTATCATGAGAAGCATGGTCAGCAGGTCAAGGGAGATGATTCTCTTCCTCTGCTCCACTCTGGAAAGCCCCCCTCCTGGAGTACTGTGTCCAGCTGTGGAGTCCACAAGGAGGACAAAGAACTGTTGGAGCATGTCTAGAGGCTTTGAGCAACCTGGTATCATGGAAGGTGTCCATGCCCATAGCAGAAGGGCTGGAAGAGGATGATCTTTAAGGTCCCTTCCAACCCAAACCATTTATGGTGTCACTGGCACTAAAATTCAGCTGATGATCTCACTAGGATGTTGGAATTAGTGACATACAACGATCCAAAAAAAAAATCTCAAACATAACACCAGCCATGTTCAGGCTGGTTCAGGACTGCACTATTTTCAGATATTTGCTTTGGAAATGAACTTCCAAGAAGGAAGACTATTCTAGGAGACAAGGTATCATTAAGTTCCTATCATAAGTACTGTACATGCTATGATTCCTAAAAATATTGTGAACAGCCAGAGGAAGAGTAAATTTAAGAACTGAGTATGTCACAAGATGTTTGAGGAGAGAAATGTATAAATATACTGCTCCCTTGAGTAAGGTTCAGTATCTGTTTCACCCAGTCTACTTAGCAGCAGATATTTCAGTGAGAAAGCTGTACAGGAATTAACAAAAATGGAAAGAGAAAGAGGAAAATGGGAATTGTGCCAAAACAGGTAACAAGAACCATGACATCCTGCCATCAGTTACCATAATCTGTCCCTGACATATATCAGAGAAAAGCAAACATTTAAAGGTTACACACACATTGCTAAATAGCTATCTTGTTTATATGGGAATGCAGCTTCGCTGTATTTGAGTTACGTTAATAATTCTTGGGAAAAGCTTCAAATTGCATGCTAATGTAATTCTCTTTACAGTATTGCCTAGGAAATTTTACAAGCCTTGCTGTTTCAGGTATTGTGCAAGATGTGGAGACAGAAAAAAATTTTCACGGTCTGTACTCTAAAGGGATGGACACTTAAGAGTAGAACGGATTAAAAACCAGAAGTGCAGTGGATTGTGATACAAAAAAGCACAGACTCCCCTAGCACAGACTCCCCTAGTAAGAGGGTCTTTAGGAGCTGTGAACTATGATCTCTGTGCAAGAGAAAAAGAAACACGAGTTGTCACAATTTCATGGCAAATAAAGGGAAATCTCAGAAAGAGGATATACAGAGCACCTGCATTTGCTCTTATGACATGTTTTTTAATTAAAGTATTTAATTCAAATTTAAATTTTTACATTACAAATTTCCGTACTCTTTTGACAATTACATTTTATGTGAGCTTGAATAAAGCAGAATTTTTTTTATTAGTTAATTGGCTGTTGTAAAGAAAAGTGTGCATCAAATAAGATACTGTTTTAAAACTAGCTGCTTTATTAAATAAATATCTGCATTTTGTGAACAAACCAATTTATGTATGACATTTATCAATATTAAAGAATGACCTGATAATTTTTCTAAACCCAGTGATCATTTCCTCTTTTTTTTTAATAGAAGAAAACTGGGCATTTCTGCTGCTTTCTAAGCCCTTGTTTCTCAGCAATGAAATAACTGGACTTTGAAAGAAAAAAAAAAATAAAGAATAACTTCAATGCAGCTGGAGGACTTAATGACTCTCACTTGCTAACATTTTATTTATATTTTGTTAGAGAAAAGCACTGACAGAAAAAGCTTACTGAGTTAACTTATTCAGCATTGTATTCAACATAGCAAGTAACAGCTTCAAATTAATTTTTAGTTAAATATCTATTAAGAACCTACTTGAACATAAACATTTAAGGAACATATAAAAAGCATTTTTAAAATAAATTGCCAGAGAAGGAGACCACTGGTTTGTGATACCAACATAATTCATGTCAAGAAACACAGAATGGTAAACCAGCTGGGCTTTTCTTCTCCATAAGATCTTATATTTTTTAAACATTTGAAATGCTAACTGGGAGAGGCTAGCTCAATGCTGTACAAAAGTTTATTCATAGAAGGGAAAATTAATTTTTAAAAACTTAACTCTCGTCTTCAAAGCTCTGCAGGGGTTCTGTGTACTTCAAGACGTAACTACTTTAAAGATGTGATTCCATAAGCAGCTTAAGCAAATTAAAGATCAAAGATCCTTCTTTCTTGGTGCACCTATGGTGCTGCTGTTTCCCAGCTCTGATTTAGCTTGCTGAAGCGGCCAGAGTTGGTTATCTTACTTTTTTTTTTTGGCAGAGTGACACTGCAGTGAGATGAGGGAGCTGCCCTGCCTCACCCGGCAGCTGTACAGCAGCTGTACGCTCATTAGCGCTGACAGGAAGGATGGCCGGGAATGTGCTAATGAGGGCAGAGCATGAGGCAGCACCAGCCTAATCTTCAGTCAAACTCTAGAACCACAGCCTTCCTTTATGAGGTTGCCCCAAATGTGCATGGTAAAATGTGCTGTGCGTTTACCCAGAAGTTTTCTGAGGGTACGGTTCAGTGCTCTTCCCAGTTAATTTTCCTGGCCTCAGGCACCAGCAGGTCTGTGTGTGATGTTTTCTGGGTGCCTGTGCATTTGATTAGCTCTCTTCCACAAACCATCAGCTTTGTTGAAAATAGAAAACACACAGTTCACCCAAATGCTGCCCTTAATTCCTCAGCTTTACTTAACCTTTACCTATTGGGCTTATGGAAATAAACCTCAAACCACACTTATAGCCATCCAAGGACAGTTCCAGAGAAACCTGCCTTTTGCACTGTCCTTTGCTTTCACCTGGCCCTACAGTGTTTTGTAAAAAAAGGCTTTTTCAAGGGGACGTAACACAGGGTGACAATGGCATTAATTGTCAGTGTTCCCAGTGTGCCTAGCCCAGGCAGGAACTCTCTCCTCCCGAGCAGGTTGTGGGTTTTTTAACCTCCCGATTCCCAGCCCATCCTTCCCTAACAGTACTACAGGCACACCGAGGTTTGTTAGGATGAGGGCTGGGATGAGCCCCTCCATTGGTAGGAGCACAGCACCCAGGTGCCATGTGAGCTGCTGCTCACCCCCTCACCTCCCTCCTCACCCTGTGGCTTCTCTCTGTCTCCGAGCCGGGCGCTGCACACACCCACACTCAGTGGCACTCACACCTTAACCACTGGTAGTTTTAATGAACTTGTTAATCTTCCAGAGGAAAGGAAATGGTAACACTTGAAAAAACGTTAAATTGGCACTGCTTGCTCCATTGGTGGAGGAAGCAGTTTGTTTATGCTGCAATACTTCCCAAGCAGAGGCAGCTGGGGAGCACATCTCTTCCTATCTATCGTCATATTCATGGCATGTGGTTTGCACTGATCAAGTGACTGCTACAGGAAAAATGCTCTGCTCTATTTATTAGAAGAGTGCTGGGCATAGCTACAGTGTCCAGTAGACAAAGACTTATTTTATGAGCTTAATTTCAGGTCTACACAAACATTTTAGCACAGAGCTAAAGGTTAATGTGTCAGTAATACACAGAAATGCTGAAAATGCAACAGAAAGTTACAATGAAAATGTACAGTAAAATAGCTATGCAGATATATACAGTGAGTCTGAATTATACTACATTTATTTTTGTGGTTGTTCCATCCTAAAAAATATGCACCACAGGCTTTCCTTTAAACCTCTTCTATTTCTTCTTTGTTGTTATTGGAGCTGAACTGTGACAAGTTTTTATTGGCCTCACTATTAAAAACTCTTTCTGAGAGAGTGGATAGATCCTGTCTTCCTGTTCAACAGGATTAAAACCAAGAGTATAGTTTCAGGCTATACAGATCTTTTTGGCTAAAGGAGAAAAAAAAACCAAACCAAAAACCAATTAATTCAGTTGATTCTGGCTCAGTTCAAAAGCACCAATTTCTCCCCTTCTCTTCAGCTTTAAATGCATTTCGTTTCTGATGGTCTTGAGGCTCAAGACCATTAGATGAACTTTTGCAAGCTTCTGTTACTGCTGGGCACAGCCATGTGTGCCTACACGTGGAGAATGAGCTTATCACAAGCAATCTCCCTCACTGCTACAAAGGAAGGATAACTAATACAGTGGTCAAGTGCTTAGAAATAAGAACAAACTAAAGGTTCCTCCACAAAGATGAGAGAAATTTTAAATATATTTCATTTTCCTTTCTATCTGCACAAGTAACTGTAGCAACTTATGATCACAGGTGCAACCCAACAGCAAATCTGTCCCAGGCAGGTGAATTCTTAGATAGTCAGAAAGGCAGTAAATGCTGTATTTATGAAATTGCAAATAGGCTGGGCAGATGGCTCAAGTCTCGGGAAACAGGAAAATGAAGGACTCCAAGCATCTTATGACCTGACAGACAAAACCCCCTCCCATACTTAGAAATAAAGAAATCTCCCCTTACCTGAGACATCCTTTCACGATGCTTAGCTTCAAGTCTCTCCTTAGCTTTCTGGAAATGCGCATGTTCATTCTCATCCCCAGGTGTCTCCAAGTATTTGTCAACAGCATCAGGAGTGCTAGCAGCTGTGGTAGGGACTGAGGTAAAATTTTGAGGTGAGGTAAAAGGGAAGGGAGGGAAAGAAAAGCAAAATGTCTACTTTAGCACAGGTAACATTTAGTTGGACCATGCAAGAAACTTCTAATTTCCATCAGAATAAAGCCATTCATTTAACCTCAGAGGATAAAAAAAAAAGTGGTTTAGGTGGAATATGAGATGCACAGCAAATACATGTAAATATACATGGTTTTCCCCTCCACCTCATTTTCTAATCTAGGAGAAACTCTTCACTGTTAATAAAGCAGTGTTATTCAAACAGGTTAGAAACTGCTGCCAGAGGAAAAATTCTAAGGGAAAAAAAGCCTGGAAATGACTAAAGTTCATAAATAAGCAGAAAGCCCTTTGCAAAGTTACATGTTTTGTATGTTAGTTTATTTTTTAAAGGTAAACAGTAATACATTAGTGCCAATGAAAATATGCTTTAAATCACCTGTGGACCCCACAGTACCCCAGTGAAATACCTCAAATCCTTCCCTTAGTGACATTTTGGTCTCCCAGTTATTTGCTTCATTTGTAACAACTTTGATTAAGAAAACCCCTCATGGATGCAGGAAATATCCAGCAAGCATGCAGTAATTGCCAGGCACTCCTGACTATTAACTAGGCAATACCTCCCACACGGGTATCAGAAAGATTTGCATTCAGGATAATTCCAGCAGAGTAAGCAACAGTTCCTTCACTACACAGTAATATCCAACAACCTCCACGTTAGCTAGAGTAACATTTCTGTGCTAGGGACATGACGACAATTATAAAAAATCTCTCAGGTTATGAGTAACTATTTCACTTCAACTATACTGTCCTTAAATATTTTATTATGTAATTAGTTTCATCCCCCGGTCACATTTAGTTCAACAATTGCAAAGCTAGTTCAAAAATTTAGACAAAGACCATAAACACAGATTGCAGGACCTTATTTTTTTATATGAGTTTACTATAGTTCACTTACACAAGTGTTACAGTTTAGGAGGCAAAAACCCAGGACCCTCCCACATCCCAAACATTTCCCAATGTCTTCAAGAGAAGCAAACTTTAATCTGAAGATCAGGCTGAGTAATAACAACCAATAATTATTTATGACTATTTTCAAATTATTTGGGGAAATGTATAAACCCAAAAGCAAAACAAAACAAAGTAAACCCTAAAACAACAGAAAAACTTTGGCTTTGGCTGCATTTGAGATACCTCTATGTGTTTTCTACAACAGGCATGAATGGTTTTGGATGCTGGTAGAAACGGCACAACAATTTTTCTAAGTTATTGACTCGACTAAAGAGAAGACCTTGCTTGTCTCAAATAATCTACAAGCAAAGAGAAAAAAAAAAATCCAGCTGAGAAGTCATAGGCAGTGGCAATTATCGCCCCTCTGGCTATTTTTAGACATCTGTCATAAATATTAATTATGAGTTTACATTTTGTAATCTTGTAAACTTTGTCACTGAAGTATTGTAACAGGAACAAATAAGCTTCCCAATAAGTCACAAAAAATACAAAACTAGAATGCATATTTTAATATTTTCAGTGGTTACTCCTACAACTTGAGACAATTTAGTCCCTAGTACTTTTATAAATGCCTAAGTATTTTCTCTCTTTTTAAACTCTTAATGATAACAACCTACCCTCAATGATAATGTGTTTTTTGATGGGGTTCAGTGCTGCCTGCTGGAAAGGCTACAGCCAGCATAAGCACATTCCAAACACAAATGACCCAAAGCTTGCACTGAATGAAAACATTTCTGTAATGCTCAGAAGTATTTCTAAATATCTTTGCTTCTGAATCTCTCAAGCACCAAATTAATTTAATCTTTATCTTTGCTGAAGCTGCAGTTAAGTACAGTACATTTTAATTCCATTAAGAAAATGAAAAGAAAATTTTATTTCAAAGCAATCAGAAATTTAAGAGTGCCAGACTGAGCAAAGGCCATCCCTTCCAGGTTCCTGTTTCTTGACAGGGGTTCACCAAACACCTCCCAGACAAGAGCAGTGAATATCCTTTTACAATGTTTAACTAACCTTGCTGGATTTTCCTTTCATAGCTCTAATTCCCACCCCCCAAAAAAAAACCCCAAAACAACAAACCAACAGCTTGCATGAGATTTAACATCCACAGTGTGGTTTGGCTATGAGTCCTGCAGTTTAATCAGGCTCTGTGTGAAGAGAATTCCCCTCTGCCTGCACCCTCCTCTCGCTGCCTCTGCAGAACACAGCGAGGTTTAGCACAGGGAGACCAAATGGGAGAAAACACCACTGCAGTCAGCATCCCTATCCATCTTTTATAACTTTTTTTTTTTAACTGAACTTAAGTCTATACAAATATGAGTGGGTAAGAAGTGATGATCTAAATAACTGTCCAATAAATCATGTAAATTTACCCTTTAACCTACTGAACAGGAAAAAAGGTCACCATCATTTGTACTGAGATCAGTTAAGCCACCTGCACATTCAAAGTCTGATGTTCAAAATCTCCCGTCTCACATGTGCAGCCTTTGCAGACCAAATCTCCAGACAATATGCTTACTTCCCACTGCCTCTCCATTGCATGCTACTAAAAAACAGAGAGAGCTCAGAAATGGGCCCGTGGGTTGGTGGGAACTTGGGGAACCTGTCTCATGGTAAGAAGCTCAATCAGTTACACTCTCCCACTAGGGCGTGGACTTCTAATTTGATTTAGAAAACCTCTACTGAGAAAATATTTCTGGCATCAGCTTTATTGGATAGAAGCAACTGAGGCCTGATGGTTAGAAACCAAAGCTCTGCAGAAATAAGGCTGGAAACCCAGATCAGATATAAGCCACCCACTTTCAGTAGTAAGTGCAATTAAGTATGTGAACAGCTTATGCAAAAATATCCCGATCCCCTCAAAAGCATGCTCAAAAACATCCTGTTTCAACATCTCCCCCTGAAACTCAGCCAATGAACAGGCATGAAAGTAAGGGGTAAACTGGGTGTTTTCTCCCTCACTGTTTGCTGCTGGCACCGGTCCATGCCCAGCACATGTCAGAGGAGGCCAAGCTTGCACAAAGCCAGCCACAAGGACTCAGCTTGCCTACTGCTCCTGGAACGTTTATTTGGCTGCTGGTGGCTGCAAAGACCAACCAACCTACCAACACTGACCACATCGCACTCTACAAACAGAGGTCCTGTTAAACTCTTAAGATTAAAGCAGGGATAATTTTTAAAAAAACAGAAGTTCAGTGCATGTGTTTAGGAAAATACTAAAAGGCAAAATGAAATGGTCATATACATTTTTATTTTATGATATAACTGTGATTGAGAAGCAGCCTTCTAATGACTTGTTAGCTATTCATATAATTTGAAATTAGAAATGTTCCTCTGACAAAAATAACTAGTCTGCTTAAAGCCAAATAATCCTACAAGATTTTTTTTTGTATTTACAAAGCCTGCCAATGACTATCTGACAACTTCTTCATCCAGTATTAAAAAAGCAATTCATAATTAGTAGCATGTTAAAAAAACCCTTGGGATTCCAACATAAGGACAACCAACAGCCTACCCTCCCCCGAAGAAAAAAAGAGCTACAAAAGTACTGAGCCTCCCTTTCACATAAAGCAGAAACATTTTAAAATTTATTCATGGATATTGGTTTAAAGTCTACCCTTTGCATTCCAATACATTTGGGAACTTACTTTCTACAGAATTATTGCACGTTTTCTCATAGTAAACTGGGAACATTTGGTCAGATATCAGGATTCCTTTAAAATATGCAGCCTGATCTCATTTTTTTTTACTACATCTGCTCTTAGAGGAAGGTTTCATTTTCTGTGCATTGCTTGTTTCATAAGGTAACTCATGAAGACTGATCAAAATGTGTGTTGACAGGTGTGGAAGAAATGCAGTATCAGATGACATTTTCTTCACACTTGCACTCATTTTACCTGTCAATTCCCAACAGATTTTTTTTTTTTTTTTTTCCCAATTAGACTTTCAAATCCTAACCTTCCTGGAGACACAGGTTCAATAATACAACCAAATTATGCTCTACGTATTTTGCTATTTAACAGCAATCTTTACATACCAGAAAACCGGGACAAAAAAATAAAAGTAAGAAAATTTCAGCAGTATGCCCCCAGATCCTGTTTTACTATTTTGCATAAGAATAGATAATCTATATCAGCCTCTCCAATGAAAGATACAATGGTTGCTCACCAATCTAATAGGAAGTGAAAGGGTTAGTAGATGCCCCTTTTCTGGATGACATCGGCTGTTGCATATAAGATGGGAAACCATTCTTTAAATGAGAATGTTACCCAACTACAATGTAGTATTCAGTGGATGCATTCATTGCCTCTGAATTCCACATACAAACTGCCTCATTAATGAAGGATTAGGATCAAAGCTTTCAATTGTTGACTAAGATCACAACTAATTTTAGCACTTCTGACAATCCCAAGTGCTTATGGAATATCTTTAGCAAGAAGGGTTTCTATTATTGCTACTGCTATCTTGTGAAATGAGTTGTTTTTACAAGATGGTATCCCCATTCTTTTGTGAATAAGCTGTTCTGCTTACAACAGGGTGAACAGAATCTAAACAACAGGGAAGGAAAATAACCATTACCTTTTTATTACAGAACAGACTAACTACATGCTGAATAATACAGTAGAAATGAAGGCTGGGAAAGATTAATCTAAGATTGCAGCAAATAACCATTATTTTAAACACAGGGTAAAGGATGTATTCAGATGAGTTTTTGCATAAAAAGTTGTGAAGTTTAATATAATTACTTGAAGAAAATTGTGTGCTGAACTGGTATGCTTTCTAGTAGCGATCAATACTGGGGCACAGAACAGTAAGTACATTTACATACTATATATAATTATAATCTACTCCATTATAGAGATGACTATTCTCAGTCTTAGCACTGTAAACTGGAGGACCAGCAGGCAAAGTGCCAGTCCTTTTCACTTTTAATTACTTTCCCTTCATACATGCTTTCACCAGGACCACTTTCTGAACCCTGTCTAAAACTAAAGGGGAGGGGAGATTTGCTCCCACAGTCAATAATACAAGGAAGACCTTGTGAGAATGAAAACTAGACCATTCCCCAGTTTTAATATTTCACCTGTATACAGCACACTGCTGCTGCTGCTGGGGTTTTTTTTAAGGTTTTGAGGGGGCAAGCAGACAGCACTGCTGTGCTTCAAGGGTTGGTATAACTCCTGGACTGGCAGGAGTTCTTGGGAGCCAGGTCTTTGGCATTGTGGCTCATCATCACAGAAGCTCCCTGCACGAAGCTATCTACATAGCAGTGAACTTTGCCAATCACCCCTGTCCTTCAGGACACTCAACTCCAGCAGCCTACTCTTTAATTTTCAGCAAAGATGCCCAATAATGGGAACTGATACTAAGATATTCATTGATATCAATGCTAATCCATTTCAAGTAACATAGTTGTAACTCAGCCTGATCACATAACCATTTTTTTATTGCCCTGTTTTGACAATTATTCTCACATTTTGACAACAGACACCCAAGAAGTTTTTGAAAGTCAAGCGTTCTGCATAAAAACTGAGGAATTCTGATTACAACAGTAGGAACTCCAAAAGCACAAAACATGGATTAACAGACTAGATAAACCCAAAAATATTCCTCTGTCAGAAAAAAATGTTTCCATGTTGGTACTGACTTCAGAAAAAATAAAACGCCCCCTGTAACAATATTAGTGGTTGTATACTTAGGGATCATGCCTGAAGCACTAGAAAGAATTACCAGTTCTGACACTTGACTTCACCTTCAATTTCAAGCTGCCTTTTAGCTTCCAAAATTTTGTTAAATTAAATGACTGTTTCCAAAGTGAATTAGAAAGTACACTGGTTAAAAATATTTACTAGTTTAATTGAAAGAGATTCCAGGCAAAGATGACATGAAGTGTGTTAACACATGAAAGAGAACCCAGTGTTCCAGAGGGATGTTCTCTCCTTTCTTACTAGTTGGGTTATCTCATTGTTTAAAAGTTAAATTCCTTATTGAACTTGACTTTGCAAAGACTGATCCTATGTTCCATTGATATGTTTTAATTTAAATAGTTGGCATATCATCAAAACAATAGGCAGCTTGAAAGACAGTTTAGTGAAATCTCTCACATAGACTTATTGGAGAGAATAAAAACCAAAACAGCAAAAACCAAAACATACCATACTCACATTATTCCTCATCTGCTGCCTTAACTAAAGTTGATACTAGCCATCTAAACTAGGTTTAAGTTAATTTTTCTCATTTAAGAATCCTTCTGTGTAAGAACTTCAAGATACATTTCCTATCCATGCACTTCTAGACCTGGATAATCATGCTTTCGTTGCATCTCCATGAACGCAGCTTCCTACGTATCAGTCTCTGTAGTAGTACAAGGTAAAATGAGCAATTGCCCAGTAAATAAAGAATTAAAGTGTGTTACCTAATTAAAAATTGGGTATACTCTACCATCCTGCTTACAGGAATGCACCACAGTTCTTTAATGTCTTCACCATTTGTCATGCGAATTTAGATGCCAAAATACTTTACTTCCTGCTAACTAGGGACATGTCAAGATCCCAGACAAGTAAGAAATGAACAAAGGAAATTATTGACAACAGGACTATCACCTGAAAAGCCACTGCTGTTAATCACAATAACTCTGAAGGGAAATGAACCTGGACACTGTAAAACACCATGAATTTTCCCCTCATTTAAAAGCATCAACTGGAAAAACATTAAGACTGATCTTGACAGTTATCAAGGACAGACCAATACTAATCTGTAGGCTAACTGAAGTTAGCCTACATGAAAAGCAGTACGAGTGGATCTCCCATATCAGTCTTGTGCACAATATTTAAATTTATATTTAAGAATGAATGTATTATGTATTATGAAATAGTAGATTTTCTATTATGAAATAGTAGATTTTAGTGTGTTTAATAACTTCCATTTGAAACAGAAGTACAGTACCTGCCACTTAAAAATTACCAACAGATTTGGCAAGTTCTAAGTTTACAACATTTAGCCTAGAGAATAAATACTATTCTACCTAAATTCACCTAAAATCTGTGATTGTGCTCTAATGTGATCAAAGATAAAACAAGTGTGTTGACATTTAAACACTACCAGGTTTCTGGCTAATTTACACTGAACTCTGTTGTTTCACCCTGTTGTTAGCAGTAGAAATTCAGTACAGTGATAAACCCCCCCTATTTTATAAAAGGTAATTTTCATGATCTGTCAAAGTTTTCAAAAAATGACTGTGCCACCAGAGTATAGTTCACTCCTGCTTTAGATGCAGAACAAATGAAAACATAGCAGCATAAATTCACCACACTGTGGCTACAGAAGCTTGTGGCTGGCAGATCTTTCTCCTATGCAACAGCTGACAAACGAGTTCTTCTCATTTAAGTGAAGGAATTTTTCCAGCTTTGAAGCTGCTTGTGTCCCCAAATTTAGACTTCAACATTCATTTAATTTCGCAATAGTACCTACTAAAAATATATACTGCCTATACCTGTAAGGATGTTTAACAGAGACAAGTGAAAAATTTGTACAATAAACTACTTTTTAGCATGGCAGTATGACAGAAAATATTCCTTTGATAACAATAATTTATCATCTCCTGCTTACTGTTGTCAATACATACCCATTCTGAGGTCATTAAATCTGAATTAATTGCCTTATAGATCCTAATGACTTCAAAGAAGCCATTAGGACCAGTCCCACAGTAGAAGTTTGAGTCTTTATATTGAACAGAAACTGGACTGTATTGAATGTCCTTATTAAAAATCAATAGAGAGAAAGCATGTGGCCTGTCAGGCTAAAGGAACTGGTAACAGGATCCTTAAACCCTCTATGGCAATCATATATCAATTCCCATGTAGATGGGTGATGAATGAAAAAAAATTTTGACAGTAGTAGCTCTGACCCATCAGAAAAATATTTTTTTTAGACCTCACATTCATTGATGGTGGAGACAGTCTAAGGCTTTCCATGACAGGACAGACCCACCTTTTGAGATCAAGGCAAAGAGACTTCAGCAAGGAAGCAGAATAAAACATGCTTTTTTTTTTTTTTTTCCTCCTGAAAACAACGTGTTCAGGGCATTAGTGTTCAGTATTCATACTCTCAGTACGAGTATTTGTAACAACAGAACATCCTCAGGTTTTGCTTCAATCCAATTTCAATGTATTACAAGAAAAATCAACTCGCATCTCACCCTTTCATCCTTTGCTCACTATTTAGAAGCCCAAGTGCTATCCATTATTTAACTAGTTCTTCCTGCAAAGCAAACTACAGCTAGACAAAGGAAAGACACACTTTCAGCATCCATCTTGTCTCCTGCCTAAGAGATGCTCCTTTTATAGGACACAAGGAAGCAACAATAATGTGAGAATAATAATTGCAGAGAAAAGCAATAAAGAATAGAGTAAATAAATAAGCATGAAGGTGGGAGGAGGACACAAGAATGAAAAAGATTAAATGTCGGGAGAAGGGGGAGACAGGACAGAGCATGGGTGGCCTAGACGGAAACCCTTCTCCACTGTTTCTCTCCTTTTTTTTTTTTTTTTTTTTATTGTGGGATTGGGGTGAGGGTGGTGTCTGTGCTACAGCCAGGTTAAAAAAAAAAAAACAAACCAGTTTCAGCAACATTAGATCAGTATCAAAACCCAAATCTCACTTAAGTGCTGAAAACTACCATATTCATAATTTCTAAATACTTCGATTATTTTGATTCAGGAAAACATGAAAAATAAGGAGAAACAGCATAGTTACACTGAAACAGTAGATGAAACGAGAGGAAAACAAAATTATTTGAACAGAAGTAACTGGTGTATAGATCAGGGTACAGAACACATAAAAATAACAGGAAAAAAACAGGAAAAAAACCCGATAGCTAAAGTAGCTTGAAAAGTACACTCTACAGACTCAAATGTTGTTCGAGAAACTACTGGAGAAAACGAAACAAAACAAAAAACAACCCAGAAAAAAACCCTTTAGGAGATCTATTTTAAAGACAACACCAGCTCTATTTTTCCTCACCAACAGCTGTGCAAAGGAAGCCAAGCAGCTCAAGTACTCAACCTAACTCATCTTCCTTAAAGAGAAAATGACTCAGACCAAAAAAAAAAATCAGGAAACCTAAAGTAAACCAAGATAACTACGGAAAGAACACAACTGGTAATGCTCGTGGCATTGTTTTATTGAAGTGAGCCCAAGGAAAAAAACATACCAAAACCAACTTCCATGAGACAGAGTGGAATCTCCTGGGCTTGTCTGAATATCCTAATGAATATGATACGTAACAAATTTAGAACTTGTTTCTTATTTCATTTCCAATTCTACATTCTGTGAGATTATTACCAGTCTTAGATCATTTATTCTCCCAAAGAGCATGAGCTGAAAAACTTCTGCTGACAAGACAAGTTTGAAGGAGGCAGGCAATCTAATTTCCTAGTTTCATTCAATCTATAATACTCTTTTTAAGATCATGCTGAAGGTCACCCCTCATATCTGAAGATTTCCTGCAAAAGATCACTAGGTTGATTGGAAGTGTAATACAGTAATCTCTGCTGGCTTGCTATTACAAGCAGTCAGTGCTATGATTTCACCCACAACCTGTAAATGAAAGGCAACACCACTGCCTCAGCAAAGTGACAGATCAGAATCTCACTGCTTCAAGTTTTACCATATGAGAATAATTCTCATGAAGTCTGTTTTGTGATGTGACTTTTCTCTTAGTCAGTAGCACCCTTCCCTCTGTGTAATAAATTTTGCAGCACTATGAAAGCTAGAAATGGAATGCTCAGATCTGAAGTGCTGGATGAGTAACTCCAGTTCTTTCGCAAGATGTACGAACTTTGAAGATCTTTGAGTCTGCACATAGTCACACTGAAGAATTTGGACAACGAAATCCATCCATATGGCTTGGGAGACAAAAGCAAGGATCAAGATCTACTACACATCCTTATTTATGCTGTGGTCCAGCCTTCACAAAAATGCTGGATTTTTTTAGTAATGCTGACAAAGGCAATAATAATTCTTAAATTCTACCAGGCATGTGAAAAGCCTGACCTTTTTTCCAGTAAGAACCAGCATATACAGCTTTTAGAAACTCTTATACTGATCATAAAAGTAAAATGCTCAGCACAAAAGGCCAATAGCTATTCTTTATTTAATCCTACCCTGTTGTACATGAAACATAAGGATGAAGGCCACATACTCTCCCCCCTACCCCCCTTTCCTCTTTTTTTTTTAATATCTGGGGAAAAGAACAGATACTGTTATAGGAGGTGTACTACCAGAGGTGGGTGACTTTCACTTGCCTTGTACAGACAAAGGCAAACACCTGAAGTGTCCAAAGCTCCATGCATGTAAATCATGTTCAGTCCAGTCCTTCTTCACTTGCTAATTGAGATTACTTCCAGACAAAAGTAGCAACAGGTTCAGTTTCTCAGTTGTTTTCCATTATTAGTCTTGATGGCCACCATCTTGTTTGGGATTCAATCAACACTTATGCATGATACTTACCCACACATGACTGAAAAAGGTAATCACCCTTTTAGAAATTATCTGTTGGCCATAACAGTAAAGAACCAACAGAGTCTCATCTTAGCTATCTGAAGTTAGTTGTACAAGAGCTCAAGTGGCTTTCCTAGGCTTATTGCTCAACATCTCTCACACTGCAGTGTTTCTTCTATGCCTCTAATCTGCATGAGCCAGTTATCTTCATTTTACTTCTCTTCCCCCTTCCATGTCTACAGTATCATCTGCTCATCAATATCACATACTCTGCATTTTTCATTGCATAAATACATCTTCTTTAAAATTCTACCTTTCTTTTTTCTATGACCGTCTTAATTTAACTTTATACAATATCCCAGTTTTACTTTCACATCATAGGGCATACAAACTACATTTGCATCTCTGGGAGTGTATTACCTAACACAGGAACTTAATGGTTCAAAATGTCATTATTTTAGCAAATATATTATAGACCTTACTCTAATCTACTGCATAGTTCTCTCTCTTCACTACATCTTCTTTCTTGTTGCAGAAGCTGATTGCTGTCCACGAGGTACCCTCCTCACTTGCCTTGTGATAGACTTTCTTTGTGTCCCTCTGTGGAGCTTTGCTATGAACAGCTCTAAAAGATGCTGAGATCAAATGCAGCTGGAGCACCAGAGCAGCAATCCTGTCTCCACAACTGCTCTTGCTCCTGCTCCAGATAAAATACAGGTCAGCTCCTCTGCTCCATGACAAACATAGCACACTTCGTTTGGGCTCTGAGTGTGTTTGTGTGTATTTTTAATCCTTCTACTTACTGCAAACATTTGTAGGCACAGTTTAGAAAATATTTTACTGAAAGAAACCCCAATGTACTCCTTCTGTTCTGCCCCTCTGTGCCCTCTACGCAGGCAGGGCAGTGAGATACGTACTCACTCTTTAATGTGTCAGGTATAAATGGCAGCAAATACTCTCCCAAGAGCAGATGCTGGCAAGGCAGGTGGGAGAGGAATGTACCAGAGGCTCCTGAACCAACACCCAGCTAATAAATCCAGTGTCTGATTCATCAGCCTCAGTACTGTGTGATGGAGAAAGCTGTCCTTCTCAAACAAAAATCATAGTGCAAACACTCTTCAGGGTGAACGATCACTAATATATACATTCTGTTAAACAAAGTGGGAGGTGATTCATATCAACATGCGTCGCAGCCCTCAAGGAAACCTAAAATAATAAAATGCAATTTCTCCCCTTTTCATTGAGAACACAAAGTATTCAATCCCACTAAACCCAAATAAACAAAAAGAAAAAAAAAACCCGGAAATAAACATTTTCTTATTTTACCTTGCATTGCCTGAAAAAGGTCACAAATAATGTAGAAAAATACACCATAAACATGATGAGCTATTTTTTAAACTTACCTGAGGCTCTCCTAAATTTTGTGGGTTTTTTTCCTGCACATGCACTGCACACACACACTAGAGACACGCAAACCATCAGTACGCTTTGACAGAAAACCAAGAGAAGGTGAGTGCGAAGGCCTCATCTACAGAAGTGTTAGGCTGTCAGCTACCTACTTGCAGACCCCCCATCTACAGAGGCAAGAAGTCACCCACTACCATGCCAGGTTAGCGAGAGACTAATGAGGATCTAAGCGGAGAGCGGAGGAGGCATCGGACAGACCGCGGCCAGGGGTTAGTGCGAGCCCAGGCCCTCTCCCGTACAGCGGGAGCGAGGGAGGCGCGGAGAGGCACTTACTGACGCTGCCACAGACCGCCATGCAGTACTCCTCCGAGTCAAAGTTGTTCCTGTTCCCGCCGCAGCCGCCGTAAAAGAAGGGTGCACACTTTCCTTCGGCCACGTCAAAGTACCAGCGGGAGATCATCGCGCGGCAGGGACCAGTCTCGGCTTGCTCAGAGCACACCTCTAGTTACAGGAGACCCGGAGGAATCACATTTAGCATGGAAATGGTATTGTTTTGGTTTCTTAATTAGGTGTCACTCAATGTCCAGGAAGGAGGTGTTTTGGGGAAAGGGAAACCCTTCCCTGGAAAACCACCCCAGAGACAATGTAGGTAAATTTTGAACTGACTTAGATTTGTGAAACTATGTTTCCTTAACCTGCCTATACTTTTTTTAGCTCCATTATCTGTATATGCTAGGAGGTGTTGCCCTGAAACAATCTCCAGCATGGTGGCAGTGGTACAAGCGTGGAGCTCCATCTGCTTCCTGGTCAGAGGGGTGTAACCGTCCTCTCAAGGACGAGGAGATGCACCAAAATGCTGAGCCATGCACATACTCACTGCCCTGCACACATTTCACGGGTGACCAGGTCACATAAGGCTGAAACACTCAGGATCATCACGCCCCATCCCCGGAACCATTCCAGATGAGGTTGGCCAGGGCTATGAGCAACCTGCCTTAGCTGCAGATGTCCCTCCTCAGTGCAAGGGGGTTGGACCTTTAAAGGTCCCTTCCAACCCAAGCCAGTCTGTGAATCTGTGAACTCCTGCTCTGGAGCTCCTGCCCTGGGCAGACTCCCACCCAAGCAGCCCTCTCAATGTGTATCTGGAACAGAAACATATGAAAGCAGAAGGAGCAACATTTTTTTCTTGTTGTTTTAGCTAGATATCCCTTCCCTGTCCAAATTGAAAAGGTTTCCCAGCTTATACAAAACAAAAGCAAAAAGAAAACCAAAAACAATTTACTAGTTATAGAGGAAAACAAATTCTCTTCAGACACCTATTTATATATAGCCACTGCTGAATAAACTCCCTCTTGCAAGCCCACACAGGGTTTTTAATTCATAGTTTGAGGGCTGATATATATAAAATTACTGCCATAGCTTTAACCCAACCACAGGAGGAAATCACATCCCCAGTGAATATATACAGGAAAAAAATTAAAAAGTATTGTGTTTGTGTTCACTGTGAGCTTCCACAGCCTCTGTCTACATCCTACAACACAAGAAAACCTGAGGGAAGAACCAACCCACACAAATTAAAGGAATACAAAGCAAATCCTAACTGCAATTTGGAATTCAGCCAATTACACATGTAAATGTATAGCCCTTTACCAATAATGTTCCAAACAGACTAAAAGTTTTATCTTTCAACGTGCTGTGTAAGTCATTTCAAATCTATATAACATTAAACACCAATATACCCCTCATTTGCTTTCATCCCATGCTCTGCATCGACAGACAAACTAGTACATTCAACTAGAGGTTTCTAAGTTCTCTGCATATATTTGAATTTTGTGGAAGGAAGATCCCTAAGGGGTTCAAAGGTATGAAGAAACACCTGTGCATTATCACTGAAAATCCCCCTGCACGCTTGTCACCTTTCAGATGTTGGCTACAAAGAATCCCACTTTTCAGAGCCTCTTCTGTTCCATCATTTCACCCTCCCCAGAAGTGCAGCTATTCATACATAGATTGTATGTCCAATTGTCATTGGCAGTCCACTGTATACCCACACCTCCTTAAATATAGGTATAATTTTACATGCGTTTAACATATGCACATATCACATCTATAAATAATGTCAAGAATCAGTTTTAGGGAGCATAGATTTGGCTTGAGAGAAAGCAATTCAAGTGTATGCAACCAGTAAGGATGTGCTACAAATCCTCACAAGGCTGTATCAAGCAATTAGGGGGAAAGAAACAGCAGGGGGTGAATGAATATTAAATATGTTTTACTCTAAGAAAAAAAAAAGCACATTTAATTGTACAATACATTAATTATAACTAGTTGTATACTACCATATGATTAATTATAGACCACATTTAGTATACTTTTTCTTCCAATTTATTTTAAAATCAAATCCAGCCCCACCGCCCAATTATACAGTCAAACATTCACACCAAGCTAACTCTGCACAGCCTTAGAAGAGCTGCCACATGTCAATTAAAAATGAATAGTGACTTGACATTAAAGAGACAGGTATAATCAAGAGAATTTTTACTGACAGGAAATGTCATTTCGAAAAACATGAAGGTCTCAACAACTCAGTCTTTCTTAGCTACTGCTGAGTATGGGCTAGCCTCTGCCCACACAGTAATGCCTGGTTTCCCTCAAAATGCTAGTTCTGCTATAAAGTCTGATTTATTTAATTTTGCACTGTTAAGTGTTATCATGATGGGAACTTTTCACAAACTGAATCTGAAATTTCCTATAGGCACCCCTCTCACAGAACCAACAACAGGGCTTTTGGGGTTTTTTCTCACGCGCCAGAGCAAAGGTAATTACCGGTCAAATGACTGGTGCTGGTGATAATAAGGAATTGGCTCTTTGGAAACACAAGTCATTTATACATATGAAGATGCGCTTGTATGCGCGTTCAGGAAACCACAGGATACATAATAAAAAGAGAAAGTCTGAAGCCCTGCAGCCCAGTGTTGTGGCCAGTGACCTGCCTCCAGCCGGACCTGTCATCTCCCACCAGGCTGGTGGTGACAAGTGCAGGGCAGTGGGAGGGCATCCTTCCCCCCAGCCTGCACAGCCAACAGTATTACTGCTGGGGAGATCTAAATGGCAATTATTTTGTTGCAGAGAGAAATGGTCTACTGTGCAGTTTATGACCCAAATGATTAAACAAGAGAGGAGGAAAATGCTCTGGGTTCCCCTTTTCATGACTGCTCTGTTTAAAGAGAAGTGTGTTGCTGGTCCAGTCTAGGAAACTTATTGTGGCTGTCATCCCTTTCCCAGTGTCACCACCACCATCCACCACTGTCTGTGCTCTGTGGAGGGCTCAGAGTAGCACTCCTTCACCCCTGCTTTGGGGCAAAGGTACATTTTTAAACCAGCTTCACTGCCTGGGAAATGGTCCCATAGCTCCCGTTGGTGAGACAGATGCTCCTCCCACACGTCTTCATATCCTCATCACCTGCCCTTAGAGAAAAAAGCCACCACATTTGATCCTCTGCTGTACCACCTCATCCGAGAAGATGGGGAAATGAAGTGCAGAGGTGGGAAATTCATTAGGTTTTCTTGGACTATTAATCCAAATACCATTTCCCCTTCCACTGCTACTGAGTGCAGCAATTAATGCCTGTGATGGATGAGCTACAGTATTTTCACAGATATTAGTAGCAGGCAGGCAGCATACACTGCTAAATGATTCATCAAAAAATGAAAAGCTGTCTTTGCATCACGTATTAATCTTGTTGCTGAAAACTGATTAAAAGATGAGTTACTTTTTGCCATGGTGTAATTCAATTTTACTTGATACCACAAATAATTTGCATTCAGTACAGCTTTAATGGTGAGCTTTGCTTTGTTTGAGGAACTTGCTCACTCTACCCCCCTCCAAAACTGCATTTTTGCTTTTGGCTCCATGAAACTGGATAAAATTAGAGATAACCAGCCTTTGCTACAACCTGGGCTCCTAAGTGGTCTAAATTCTGTTTTCAGAAGCTTACAGTTTTCAAACCATACTTCTTCAACAGCAAAATTTCTCTCATCTTCTCTGTGCTCCAGTCTTTCTATGCAAAAGGAGATGTTTCTAACCAAGCAGGTTGATCATTTCCTGAAGGACAGTGCTGTGGCAAAGTTTTCTTTATTTGCTTTCAAATTAATAGTTAAAAAGATATACAGAAAACTAATCCGTTACACTAAATACCGGCACTGACTGTGTTATTTTCTTCTTTGAAAAGCACAGACTTCAGCACCCCAGGAAATACAGTCTTCAAGTACGTGGACATTGATTTATAGTGGCTTTACACAAAGTACTTCCATAAACATTCATTTAGCAAAATGCTGTAAGTAGAGCTAATTAGAATTTATGTGCAAACATTTTAGAGACTTCTGATGATCAGTTTTTCCAGAGAGAAATATAAAATATGGTTCTGAATGCTATTTTTACATTTTTCCATACAGTATCGTTTCTTTACTACCCCTTCAAGAAAATATTTTTTAAATCCAAGTGAAATTATAATTGCTTTATTTCAAAATCTCAACTCCATGCTTTTTTTCCATGTGGAACTGACACTTACTCTGTGAACACCAACCTGAGGGGGAAAAAAGATGAAGCTATATCTACATATTTCTATCAATGTAAACATAAAGGTTACTCAGTATTTTCTTCAGGATTTTAATTTATTTGCATGATCATGAAAACTAAATTCATTTAAATGCTGACACAGTCATTCCCAAGCCTTAAACTGGACATTAAAGTTGAAGATTTTTTTTTTTTTTTAAAAAAGTACACACAGGAGGAGTTAAGACTACAACAAACGCCAATGTGCCTTGCAAGTTGAGCCCTATGATTAGTTTGCACCTTTGAAAAACCTCATTAGCTTAAGAAAGGTGGCATCATGCTGGCTTATAAATATTATAAGTTCATCAATTTAGCTATGGTAATGGAAATATACTTCATTACTCCTTCTATACTATCAGCCCTCCAAGTTTGAAGTTAACATTTTCAAGTACAGATAAATAACTCACACTGGTGGTATGCACCAACTCACCAGCCACGCTAAGTGTTTGATTTCTATGTGCTGCTGTCAGTTCAAACTGTGAATCATAATTGTGTGGGACCCAAAAAAGTGTTGAACAAGGACCTAAACCACTTAGCTGATTAAGTACATGAGATCACAATCTTACATGTTATCCTTTACATTTTACTAAAGAACAGAGTAATCAATTAATGCAAGAGAGGCCAAAGCTGTCAAATATGTATCATGAGGCATATGCTCCACTCTGTCATGTGCTAGTACATATACAATTGGAGTAATCTTGGCTTCCATGTCTTCAGGAAGTGAGACCTATAGTTTGAGGATATTAATACACACATATCTATATTAGTTTCAATTTTTTAACTAGCTGACAAAACTTAGACAAGAATAAATGCACTGTTTTTCTTTTAGTTATACTGCTCGTGTTTCAAAAAGGCACAATACTGTTTTACTCAATGAATTAATCAAAAGGGAATATTTAAAGATAATTTCACTGAAATAAAACTTCCTTTCTGAATATATGGTTAGAAGAGGCAGCCAAATTTTAGTTTGAGTATTCAAAGACAAAAGCTAATTTCAGAAGAGTCTTTTGGAATTAGGAGAAGACAGCTGTGAAGCTGGCACATACTCCAGGAATAAACTTAGTGCACAAGCTACACAATTGCCGGAATACTTTCTACAGAGAAAGTTAAAAAAGCAAAATTATTACTTCTAAATGCAATACTGAAGAACAGCTCTTCTGAAACTGTTAAATACCCTCAAACTGTAATTTCCACTCTGCAAGATTGAATTTCTCTCCCTAGTGTTTGTTCTTAAGCTGCTGGAGGGGGATAGGTGGCATACAAAAAAAAAATTGTATACTTAGCTAGAATATAAAGGCTGAAGTGGAACAAATATGTAGAAACACACTTTCTATTTACACGTGCACAAGACAACTATATTTTGAACCAAGGTGCCATATAGTTACTACTGATGGCTGGAAGCCAAACAAAAAGCCTAGCCTGAATTTAAATGTCGGTCAATAAAATTTCCTGAATTTATGTGTATTTTAGAATAGGTATCATTTCCCCATCACATGATGGTTATGCTAACAAGGGATGAGAGTGAATATGAGGATTAGTCCAAAAGGGCATTCCAGTCTTTTTTTCACAGCAAAACAAAAATTAATTAATTATTGCTTCAATATAGTAAAACACCACTTTCTGTGGGGAAACATCTTCTTAAGGGATTTTTTCAGTCAGGATGTATTTCAAATGGAACCACTCTCCAATCTTACGTAAAACAACACTATTAATGCATTTAGTATTTTGGTACTTTTGCCCTTGACCCAAAACAGTATACTGCTTTTCCATCAACAATGTTACTAGATCATAAAAAAAGATTTCTTCCAGTTGCAACATATCTTAAACTATTATAGTGTGGTGAAATAGCTGTGCTTTAAATTATAACCTATAATTAAAAGCTATTGGTTATTTCAATGCAAATCCATTAGGTTAATTTTACCAGCTATCGTTCATATACTAGAGTAGATTATAATTCTTAATTAAGATCTCCTAAAAAAACCCCAAACAAGTAGAGTTATCATAATGTGTGTTATTCATATAGCAACCTACAACTGTTTTCTTCATAGGAAATAAAATCACACTTTATCACTTTCCAGCCAAAGCATGCTGCATAGTTTCAAAGCAAATGAAGAGCAAGGAACTGCTACTTTAAAAGAAAGGTAGTAACCTTTCAAAGGCAAAAGCGGGGCAAAGCTATGGAGGGCAAAAAAAGCCCAGTTAATCTAGCTTATGGTACCATTATCTCAAAATTTACAGCTGATAGGTGCAGTGATCAGGGTTAACCTCCCTTGCCTTAGAATAGATGGTAGCTGTCACTGAATGAATTTAAAGTTTTAGACATAAGAATCTCCAGCACAAATAACCCCATGCTAGATCAATAAACCTAAGGAGCTATCATACAAACATCAGGCTACTTTTCTCTTGCTAGGAAACCAGCATATGGTCTCCTGCTTGCAACTCCAGATTGTAAACACAGTTAAAATGTCATGTCAAGCAGCACTGCTTAAATTATTTCCCAACTGTTTAAAGAAATGCAGTTGAATTAGAGAAAGCAAAACCAATTGCTAAAGGGCAACATTACACGCTAGATGAGGCAGGTCAAGCCTATACTAATGAATCCCCCGCATCTGCTGATAGGTATGCGAAGAAGCTGCCAAGTATATTCTGCCAGGCTGCTGTGCTGACACTGCTGCTCTCCTTTAAATGAGACCTGATTGACTGCTACATCGATGGGAAGCGAGCGCTACGCTGAAATTGCTTATTCTTTGTTGTACACCAAGAGAGACTGATTTTTCTTAGCCACCTGCTGTGCTGAAGGAGAGCAGAAATGAACTGACAAACAACTGCACATGACGGAGAAGCAGCGCTCCTGCTTGCTTCAGTCATGCGTTAGAAGAATCACCTGGAGCCCAGATGCCTCCAGAGCAGCTCTGCAACACCCGTGATGCTGCGACAATGACATTGGATATCAAACTGCTCCCTTGTTTTAATCCTGGCCAGCAAAGAGCCACCTCCCTTACTCCGTATAGTCAAAAGCCAAGAGCCTCAGTTTTCTTGCAAGCATTCATAAATGAACCTTTCTTCGGCACAAATTCAGTGACCACATCTCCCAGTGACCAGTGAAAAACATTGACCTGACATTAATTTCACTTTTTGTGCCTTTGCAACCTCAGACCCACAACTGTCTGGATTTAACATCAGAACTCCAGCAAGAGCATATCTGAAAGTTTAAGCTGGGTTTGCTGTCCTATTCCATCTGATCTGAGAGTAGAGATGGTCCTTTACAAATGGTAAGGGAGTGAACACTGGCAAGTATCAAGCTGGGAAAAACTGACTCATGGTTTTGAATACACTACAGCTTATAAAAATAAGATTGCTGCAGAAACTGAATGGAAAGACTGTCCTCATGCCAATGACCTCTCCCATTTTCTAGGCAAGACGACCTTCCTTTTCACTGGAAATGAGTTTGCAAGTAGTTCTGCTATTGCTATTTTGATCACAGTTTGTTAAAATATGTATAGAAACAAAATTGCCTGACAGATTGATTCTACAATAGCCCAAGTGTCTTTAAAGTATAACATTACATTTATGCTTTGCAGTTCCTTTTGGATGGCAGCAATCATTCCATTGATTTGGGGGAGAAAGCCCACAATTAGATCCTAATTTATGGGTTTAGACCAGTTGCTCTTAGTTGATTTCACAGATGAAAAGCAACTCCTCTCCAATTTGACAAACCCACTCTCTGTGTTCTTTAATTCTAATGACATAGTTATGGCTTCATAAAGCATGTGTAAAACTGGCTGTAAAGTGTCTGTGAAGAGCATCCTAGGATATGTTTTATGAAATGCACTTAGTAATGCTTGGGAAGAGTAGCCTGAGCAGAGCTCACATCCATGGGAATGAAGCTCTGACTGTTAACTGTTAACTGGAAAGGCTTTCAAGGTGTCTCCAGACCACTGCTTAATATCTATGCTGTGTACGAAGTACCTCTGCCTCTTTCACCTGCACTGACAGTGACAAAGTTTTGTTTGCAATGGCAAGACAACAGCAGATGCTCATCACAGAAGTTCCCATGCTGGATCTGCTGGCCACATCAGCAAGACAAGGACCCTGTAAAAAGCTTTCTCTGAAGCGCAGCAAGGGAAGTAAAAGCAAGGGCCAAGACTTTTAGGCACTTCTACTTTTACAAATAAGCAAACATTTTGCATTGTGCAGCTCTGTCAGATACCAATTACACACACCCTGGGACAGTATCAGCGCTCTCCATGCTCCAGGACAGCGGGTGGTCAGAAATCCCAAAGGGCTGTGGCAGACCTGCGCTGAAAACTTGTATCAGAACAGAGTGCCCTCACCTCACTTACAGCAACACATATTTCACTCGGTCATACAAAGTGGGAAATTTTAGACTTGGAAAAAAGAGGACAACAGCATTTCATTATCAGCTAGCAAGTGTATATATTTCTAAAGGATTTTTAAAAGGTGGCTTCAATAGTTCGCCTCATATCTTTTGTATTTTACATTCGTATTATTACACACTACTTTCCTGGAGGCTAAACATCTTAACCTCTTTGAAATGTCAACCTCAGTAAAAGAAACACGTTCTACCTAATTTGTCCTAATTTCCACTCATCCAAAATCCCATTAAAGTCAAGTGTTCTACTTTACTTTTTTTTTCCCCCTCTCTCAATATTCATTTACTAGCGAGAACAGGGTGTTTTATCCCCAGGTGGCGAAAGCTCACATATGGAAATATATTTAATTGGTTTAAAGATTTAAACATAATCTCCTCCTGCCCCCTCCTCACTGAAATGGCTTTCCAATAACTGAGCAAAACACTCAACACAGTTATAGAAGACAGAAACACACAAGACTGCATTGCCAGCCTCAGAAAGAAACATTTGCAGATGATTCTAGCAAAGCGTTAGCACTTCTGATTAGCAAGCTTATCTGCACACAGACAGAAAGACCAAACAGAAAAAACATAACTGAAGTAAGTCTGCTTTTTCCAAAGCAGACTTCTTTCCATCGTACCCTTCTGCCCGTGGCATGTGTGGTAAATGGTACCAGCAGTCCTCTGCTCAGTACATGCTCTGCCAAACATCATCACCATGGTTCAAGAGAAAAGGATGCTGCCACATGCAGCATGGGGGGACTGTCGGCTCGCCAGTCCCAAGCATCCCCAGAGGCAGGGTGTAGGAAAGCAAAGGGAGAGGAAAGGAGCCAGGCCAGATGATTTCTACCTCATTTCATGACTGCGCCAACTGCTGCCATTTTCCTCTGCCTTTTCCATGTCCTAATTTCTTTCTTTTCAACTGTAGCCTTTAATTCTCTGCCAACATCTCTAACTAGCTCTTATTGGTAAAGATGTAAGCACTGTAGAAAAACTGTCATCTGTCTTGCCAAGATTTACAGCATATCAAAATGTACTTATTAAAATAGAACTATAAGGATAATTCATTAATATATGTGTTGTAGGAACAATGTGGCATTTCAAAATATTATGTTGCTATGTTGTCTGTGGACTAGGGTAAAATTTAAAGTATAAAATGCAGTTAATAGCTACAAAATACAATGAAAAGCTAATTTTAGACATGCAGAATTCTCTCTCACTCCATGTTTTCTTTCCTGGACAATACTTTTGTATTTCCTTCCACCCACCCTCCCCAACATAACTCTGCATAGTTATTTCTAAATTCAGTTACTTTTACTGAATTACTACTTAATGGAGAAGTACTGGAAACGTCTGTCTATCAGAAATCACAAAAAAATGTATAATCTGTGCTGTTAATCACAGAATGGTAGGGGTTGGAAGTGAGCTCCGGAGATTGAGTCCAACCTCCTCACTAATGCAGGTTCACCTACAGCAGCCCAGGTGGATTTTGAGTATCTACAGAGAAGGAGACCACAGCCTCTCCAGGCAGCCCGTTCCAGTGCTCCATCACCCTCACAGTAAAAAGTTTTTCCTCTTGCTCATATGGAAAAACAGTGTAAGAAACCAAACCAGCTAGTGCTGCCTCCTGCTTTGAATTGACACTCCTTATCCTTCTGTGACACATGCACATTGACAACCCACACACATACTTTTCCTGTGTTAATTGCTACATATGGCAGTCAAATTTCACTTTATATTACTTTAAAATAAAGCCAACCCTTCTGTTTCCAGACACAACATATACAACAACCACACCTCTTAGACAAACACCTCCAAAAAATATTTGCAGTGGGAAAGGGGAGGGGATTCAACATGCGAATTACAGAAGCCAAAGCATAAAAATGCTGCAACTTAGGGTATTTTGCTGTTTGGAACACTTTTTTTTGTCATAAAGGGCAAACATGCAAAGCAGCATGATAAATATTCCAGCCCCAAGCTAAACGCCCATGGATTTACCTCTGACAACCTCTTCCACAGACTCTGTAGTTGTGGTGGTAGTGGTTGCAATACTTGTAGTTCTTTCAGTTGCTTCCTCGTATTCTTCCTCTGTCTCCTCTTCAATTTCATCACCATCATCATCATCGTCATCAGCATCATCATCTTCCACAACAGTTAGCTCCTCATCTTCCTCTTGCTGTTCTTCTACTGCCTTGTCATCACTAAATGAAGAAAATAACAATGTGTCAGCAACAAATGATTTCAAGATAACAAGAGACAATGTTTTATTCAGAGACTCAGAAACTCTTGTCCTTATACAGTGAATTACCAGTTTCCTGCATCTTCTTCCCTCCCCTTTAAATAAAAAGAAATAATCAGGGACTCTGGAATGTCCCAGTGAGTAAGAAATCCTATATCCTAAAAACTCCACAAAAAGTCAACATGAGCAATGCAGTGAGAAAACTAGCAAGATGCCAGACCAGAGCTCCTCCTTTTGCACAGGGATGGAAGAAGAATCCCCATCAGCAATACCATATTTTGACAGCTGAATAACACTTCAAACATGCTTGCTCCACACTACTGTCAACAAATCAGTTTTTATTTGGAAAGAAGCTGAAATTAACTCAAAATCCGCTCAATTGATACACCCAAGGAAATGAGTTCCTCAGAACTTTCTCATCCAGAAGACACCTTACCCAGAGGCTCACTGTGGATCACCTCACATGCCTTTCATGGAAGGCTACCAAGGGTGGAACTGACCTGGAAATGTCCACCCTGACTGCTGAGAATTTTGTTCTGTGATTAAAATTGTTGTGTGAATAGAAAAACCATTTATACAGGAATCGCACAGTTGCCACATGATGCTGCAACTCATGCTTTGCTGACTGTTGATAGTTTGCATCTTTGAGGTTTTACTTCCAGCACAGCTAGCTCAGCTCAAGTGCTCTGCAATACCAACACTGCTGTATAGTTGATGTGCAAGGCCTCCATAAAAGCCCCACGGGACCTATATGTACTCATGTATTAGGATGACAACGCATGCAACCCTACACTCACAAAGAGACTTCAAACTATAGGGCTAAATATTGTTATCCATCATAGTGCTTTATATTCATATAGCTGCCTAAAATTCTCAGGACTTCAATCAGTCTTGGACAATAGGAGGAAATACAAACATATTAAGGCATCTGGTGCCTTAATATGTCAAGAATCTTCTAGGATCGTGCTTAGTTCTGAATGATTTAGGCAACAGGCCAAAAAATGTATGCTCAGCTACTACTGCTGTTGCTTCTGAAATGCTTCCTAACTCAGTGCCCAGCTATGGGAAGGTTTCGGGTTTGTTAACCTGATCTTCTACCTTAAATTTACTAGTAATGAATGAATGATCTCTAAATATTCAAACATGCAGCGATGTTTTGTTACCTTCATGCACAAGTAGTTTTGCATCTTTTTCACAGCACCCCATATGTGTGAACAGCCTTTTAGGTGAAGCTAATAAGTCCTCTCCTTCACCTCAGTTTGAAGACCAATGCTGTAATATTTTGTTTTATAACATGATGCCTACTACAGCTTTGAAAGTACATTCAGAGCAAAACAATTTTTCTTAATAGGGTGTTAAGAAGTTAAGAAATACTGATAAAATTCTTGTATGCCACGAGCCTGACTCTAGTAGGAGAACGTTAAGTCTCTACATGAACAAGAATGTATTTCCCTGTTCCCTTATCACCATAATATTTGGCCTCCAGAAACACAATACAGACACCATAGTAGTGAACCTTTGCACTGGGGGAAGCCCAGGCGGGTTGTACAAATAGATGTGGTAAATACTACTTACAGTAGGGTCTGCAAAAGGGATGACCCATTTCCATTTACACGGAAGAAAGAATGAAAAGGGACACAAAACCACTGGGTTCTTCTCTTATTTTTCTGTATTTCTAAAAACTGGCTTAGAAATTTTACCATTCTGTATGGTATTCCCCTGGAAATGTCTGAAATGTCAGAATGCCTGAAATTTCCAACTTACATTGTTCGTACAGGAGTTCCTAGAATTTATTTCTTCTGCTTTTATTTTCCTTATCAAGAATGTCACCTTTGTAAGAGCATGAAATAAACACTGTATGTACACCATCACCTTTCAACTGCAAGAGTGAGCTGGGTTTGTCAAGTCCAGTATCTGTTTCTGATCTCCAGGTTAAGGGGCTTCTAGTCTTGACCAGCTACAGACATTTAAATGAGGCATGCTGAGGGTATGACATCCAGATTTTGATCCAGAGCATGAGACACCATTATGCCTTTCAGCATTAAAAAAGCTGCTTTTTGTCTTTCTCTCACCTAAGCTACAAACACAGCATGCTATAAAAAAGTGCAATTATTTTTCCTTTTCCTTTCACATGAATGATCACTTTCACATAGTGGCAAGCTCATAAAGTTAAAAAAAGACGACAAAACCAACCTAATGAGAGAAACAAAGGAAAGTTAATTAATCACATGGAAAGCCACTTCAAAAAGAATTTGTATGTGCGAATCCAATATCCATCTGGTTTTAGCTACACAAAGGCAATCAACCCAGCTACGTCAGTCAACAGCAGTTTGCTGGGAAACTCTCAGCATCAAGGCCAAGCTTTTTTTTGGTGGGGTGTGTGTGTATAATGGAGAAGGGGGCAGGATGAAAGACAACAATTCTCTGTGTGCACTGGTTGCCTGTGCCTGCCATTACAGTGGGTACTGCTTTCCTCTGCAGTAACTTACCAGAAGTAAATGCTTAAAGGATAACCCACACCTGCATCCTGAAGAACTAGACATGTGGGAAATGTAAATAGAGCTGGAAGTGATGGAAGAATACAACAGTTTATAGGATCAGGCTCCTGAAAATATTCTAAAAAGCTTGAACAAAAATGTACTAGAATATTCTTTCTACTATTTTGGTAATTTCTAGAAAAAAGAAAAAAAATACTACTAGCAACATATTCTGCAAGATTTAACCACAAGAATAGTATTTCACAGGATTGTATTTTATTGCAAGTTTCAATAAAAAGGAACAATGAAATTAGAAGTGGTTTTGCCTTAGATTTAGATACCGAAATGGAACTGAAAGCTTTGCTATATACTTAGAGAATTAAGATGTCTGAAATTGGTCATTTCCCTGTTAAACAGGTTTTTAAAACTCCCATTGAACAGAACTGTGAAGCTATATTCAGGTTCTGAAGAGGCACTCCAGGCTTTCTCTAAAAGTAATTACTTTCCCAGCTGTCTATTTTATTTATACAAAGCTGAGTTAGTCTCTTCCTCTATTAGTACTGACTTCCAAAAAGAAGGGGACAGGGACATGAAGTGCTTTGTTCTCTCAAGTTTCTTCTTGAATGAAGCCAAATACCAGAAACTAACTGGACTGGCATATTTCTGACAGTTTAGTCATGCTCAGCTGTACTGCTCAGCCTAACAGCCCAAACATCAAACAACAATCAGGGACTCATCCCAGCAAGGCCCAACAGTAACAGCAGCAACAATTTCACATTAGGTATCAAGGCTACCCCTCAAGTCACACACTCCTAAGAGTCAATCACAGTCACTATGCTCAGCAGTGCAAACAGAAGATGACCACATCTTCTCAACAATCTGTGGTTATGAGAGACATGAGAAAATTAACAACGCCAAGCAGCCCCTTAGCAAAGCTTCTCAGGAGCCCAGGGCCATGGGGAAGGAGGAGGTGTCCCACTATTTGTCACTAATCAGGAGGCTCTGAGCTTTGTGCATGAAGACACGGGTTTAGGATAAACAAAGCTACATCTTGATGTTCTTCTGTTGCAAACAAATACAGCAATGGAAGCACATGAAGATGTAGCACTGACATCAATGACGGGTAGACTTCACATAGTTTTAGTATTAGCAAAGGTACTACGTCTTGTGAGAAACATGAAAAAATATGCTTGGTTTTATTTCCTTGCATTTAACCACTGTTACCATCCTGGCTCTTCTTCAAAGAACACACACAGGAGAAGGATGGTAATGAAGAACAGAGAAGGGAAAAAAATCCTACATAACATCTGTAATGAAGCATCAACATTTTGTATTGGGAAAAAACTCTCCCTGCTGCAGAGTCTGCAGAGCTATTTCTCCCTGTCACGCTAAATGCTCTGGTACTACTCACGTACCTCAGTTAGCACTGCCACTGCTGTTTCCCAAACAGCACATGGAACTGCTGCACACCTTTCACCTCAGTAGTCAGTTTAAATCCACAGTTTTCAAGCAAATATTTGCTACTGAATGAATATGGATACTGATATTTTTCTCAGGAGTCTTGCAGTTTTATTTAATATATGAGCAGGTTTGCTTACTCTTGGTATTATGTTTTACCTTATTTGGTAAAAAAGTACAACTCAGTCTGGCTTCTCCTGAAACCATGATATCTTGACAGCTTTTTCTACACTTATATTCCCTTGATACCACCCCAGCCAAGGTTTCATTAGTACCACAGACTGCGGTATCTCGTTTACAAGAAATTGTTGACATTTCGTCTTAGCTTAGTGGTGCCAGTGACAGGATTTTTCAAAGGATGCTCAAAAAAATTACTTGATGCACTGACAAGTTCACAGATTTCTAAAGCCATCTTATCATCATCTGAATTTAACAGTTCAGCAGTAAACAAATGAGGTAAATTGATAGGCTTGAATGCAGGTATGGAAACACTTGCAGCCTCCCCGCCATTAGTGAATCTCAATCTCCTGTCAGTGGAGACGTCTAGCAAGGAGGGCTGGCACTTTCCTTTAATGGTGTACACAGAGGTCATCATGACTTTGACCTCTGTTTCAACCTCCTCACATTTATCTGCAATATATGCTCGTCCATTTGGATGCATTTAAAGCATGATTTTGCCAAGTAACTTGAACAAAAACATATATATGGGATGTAAAAATCCATACCCTCTATCATGGAAACCATGCTTCCCTAGAACTTCCCAAGTATCACATGGGATCATTAATACAAATCACCTATGCTCCTGCGTGTGGTTAAACAGGGTATTTGAACTTTGGTGGTTTCAGCTCTATTTCTGCTGCCACAGAAACATTTGAGTTCCAGGTAGTCTTAAGAGGTAATTTGTTCTATTGACTCTAACAGAAATGTAACAACCACTCCAATGGGCATATTTCTGGTTTTAAAACACACAACGCCTGTACAGCTCCTGATAGTATGCACCCAGACACATAAGTTACAAGCAATGCTTAAACCACAGATCTGTAATGAATAGCTCATATCTTTCTTTTCTCATTCCATCCCTGCAGTAAGAGCTGGCACCAATGGATTATTTATTCACTCAGAAGTGTGCACTGTCCTGTTATTTTTTGAAGATAAACGTGAATGGAAAGTAAAGGAAAATAAAGGAAAGCAAACTATGCTACCTCCTGTTGTTCAAGAAATAATAAAAGAACCTCCATTAGTAAATCAAAGTTTCCTCCTTTGTGTATTCCAACAACCTGTGACAAGGACCGAGGCAGAACACAGATGACAAGAACAATGAGTTTTCTTTCTAATGGTGTCTCAAAACTCATGGGGCCACAGCATAAGCTAATTTTAAGAAGAGGTTTCTGTCTGCAACTGTTAACTTCAAACAAAAATGTGGCAAACCTTTAAAGTTAGGTTAACCAGTAACTGGACTAATTACTGGTATTGTGAAGAAGCTCACATTTATCTGCAATATATGCTCATCCATTTGGATGCATTTAAACCATGATTTTGCCAAGTTAACTTGAACAAAAACATATACTCCTATCAGTGGTTGGAAAAGGATGAAAAGGTAGTTGACACAGATGTGTTAGCACCTGGAAAGAAAGTATTCACTACACTGGGCAATGGTATTTTATTGCAAATATATTCCATCTGGCCTGTGTTTTTCACCAGCCACCAAGCCTGAGGATATAGCTGGGGGAAAGCTAACTTCAGGAGAGGAACTAAATCATCAGTAGCAACAAGCTGCTGTCTGCCTGCAGAGAGCAAGGCCTGTACACATTGGCTCTAGACAGCTGTGGGAATTAAATTTTACTATTGCGGGTGCCACCAGCCTAGTTTCCAGCCTCTTGTGCTTCAGGTTCCCCAAAACACCAAACCTCCACCTGTCTGTAGCCTCTACAGATCCTTCCTAAATGACCTCAAGGACATATGTGATGGGACTGGGTTGTCAAGTATTCAGTGGGGGTCTAGCTTTGCTTCCAGTACATGATTAATGATAAACACATCTACATTTTTATTTCTGTGTATAGGAAAGCTCTGGAGTACAAAGTTCTTTAACCGTGGGAGTAGAAATGGACAGATCTAACAGTGAACCTTGTCTTAAGAATTAATACCTTAAAAGGAAATGCAAAATAGAAACCCAAAGCAAATTATAAGAGTAGGACACATGCTTGGAATCCAAACTTCTAGAAGATGAGTTCAGCTGAAATGGCCTAATTACCAGGCTTTTGGTTAAAAGCAAATTAAAAAGCTAATAGGCAAGGAACCAAATTCTCCCTCAAGAAACCTGCACATCAAACGACTCAGTATTTTCCACCTAATGTTTTTCCAAACCTTGTATGCTAGCAAAAGTTCTTCTGACCAAGGATGAGATTTCTTAAGAATGAGGTTTGATCCCAACACTGCAGTGCTCTGAATGAAGACACTAATGAAACACAAGTCAACACAGAACTACTTAAACCCCAAAACTAAGCCAACAGTGCTCTTTGGCACATGAGCACCCACCTCACGGTACAGTACCTTCTGTTATTTAACCTTGGCTTTGGTACACTAGTCAACTTCAAGACTAAGTTGAATATATTATGTGAAATTTGAGTATTCAGGCAGTAAATTTAAACAAGAACTACCAAAGTGATTATGCACAGGATAGAGGAGAGGAAAGGAAGTCAAAAGCAAGTGTGAAATGAAGATTTCAGCATTCACCTTGAAAGTCTAGGAGAAGGAAGTTACAGCAAAAAAGGCCTAATAGGGGGTTGCAGGGAGTGGAAATGCATGGACTTCAGGGCAAGAATTAAACTGCACTGCAGTTGTGAGATGAGGCACAGAGGCAGCAAAGAAAAGGGTTATGCCAGATCTCTAGTCTATGTAACTCATCTTTTAAATGACTTATTGGCAGCAAAGTCTGGAAAATTACCATGATTTACAGAATTAAAAGTCTGACCGACAAGGCACCTCAGCAATAGTGTTTCTGGTCTGTCTGTTTTGAGACCATAAAAGTACAAACTGCTTAAAAACTGCCTTGGTTATTTTCATTAGAGTTGGATTATACTACGTTAGTAAATTAGGTATCTCACAATAAGAATAAATAATGTGATATTCAAACACATATAAACACCTATAGTTAAACTTTCAGTTTGAAAGTTGGAATGAGAAATTCATATTGCCTAGCATTTTTTCAGACATTCATTTTGTCACTTTTAATTATTTTCTTTTTTGTTTTCCTTTACTGAAGAATTTGCAATTATGTTTATTTTCACACTTCCAAATAGGAAAAAAAACCAAGCTATTTCACAAAGTGTCACATATCCAGCTTTTGAGTTCTTAGACCTTATCAAACAACTGAATTATGTACTCAGACTGTCTCATTTTACTCTATTTTTCTTTTAACCTTTTATACAAAAATTATATCAAAAATGTGCCTGATTTCATTAACTTCTGATATAAAACAAGAAAAGCTGCACTACAAGTCTTTTCAACTAATTTTTAAATACAACATTTATAAAAAGCAAACATACAGTTCTTGCCCTACTGCTGGATAGATACATTTATCTTTTTCCACATAATTAAATAAGGAGGTAGACTTTATACTGTTATAAATTTCCTTCCAGAGCTGACCTGCTTAAAAAGACAGGTGTATGAGGTAGCATGTAACATCTGATCTTGTGCATTCATAGAAGATACCTGTTGACTGATATGCAAGAATAAGTTTTAAAACTGACCTAATTTTCTCTCTGAAATGAAGCCTTTGCTAGTGTTACTGTCCTGACAGTATTCTTAGGAAGATGGAGGATTTGGGAAAAAAGATGGGGTTTTTTAGAGCAGTACAGAGCAATCGTGTATTTAACCCGTATTCTTTCTCACTGCGCTTATTTTTGCTAAATAATCAGAAACTTAAAAACTAGAAAAGTAAATGTATCTACAAACACTGAAGATCAGGGAGCCTGATGATAATAAATATTAAATTCAAAATCCTGACACTAGAAATGCATTAAGACTGAATGTGATAGAAGAGGGCAGAGTGAAGGTCACCTGCGCAGCCCTATTTCAGCCAGCTTGAGGATCAGCAAAAGAAAATCTAAGTCTGTTACAATACGTTTCTTTCCATGAAACTTCTGTGGTACTCAGAATGGACTATTCAATGTCTCTTTGTCCAACCTGCTATCCTACAGCTTACCTGAAGCAGACCATGTGAACTCTTGTACCAAACCAAGTACTTGCCTTGTTTGTGGAATTCATTGTCTTGGTATCATCACACAGCAACAACAGGTTAAAATTGGAAGAATAACTTCAGTTTACAATTGTGAAAGCAAACAAAAAAATACCAGAAGCATGTAGTAACTCTAGATATTCAACTGAAGACACTGAATAACATTTTTCAGATAATGGGCCATCTTAAACTTTTTACGTACTGCTGCCACCAGCAGCAGCAGCTGCAAAAGGCAAGACTTCTGTAGAGCAAATTATCTCCACCCATACATCCAGAAGAAAAAGCAGCACCTTTTGTACCAAGCTTTTTATGGTGGCCACAGCATACCAAGTCCAGTAGAAGACTTTCATAGCAGAAGCAAGCATAGATCCAGTTCTCTAGGTCAACATTTTCTTGTTTTAACCTTCTCTTTTTCACTCAGGTCATAATTTAATTACTGTTTTTGCCTCAGCAGTGATCGGAGATCCCATGTAAAGAAATGGCTTGTCATCATGTAACCAAAGCCAACACATTTGCATTCAAGATTAGAAACGTTTTCTGTCAGGAAAACAAACAAACATTAACTATATGCTTTTCCTGTTTCATCCATGTATTCAAAGTGTGCAGCCATAGTTAGAAGATAAAAGAAAAAAAAGCACTTAGTACCGAAAATGCTTTACTACACTCTGCTGTTAATAGCACTGACTCACAAGAAGCAGAATTCTTAAATTTCCATGTCACCCCAATGCTGAGCTCTTATTTCTAGTATAAGTCACAAAAACTACTGTTACGTATAGCACTGAAAGGCAAAATGGGCAGGAACTGCCAGATAACTTTAAGGAGGGATATCCAGCTACGCATCCACCAGCACACATTCATGCTGGTGTGAGAGTACGAACTGAAAAACCCAGCTGTAAATTTCTCACGTCTCTCTTTTTTTTTTTTTTTCATGAATTATAAATAGTACAGTGATTGAAATGGGGTGGTATATACCACAGTGTCACAAGAACTCTTAACATCTCACAGATGTATCAGAAGGATTTGAGTCGATAACTACATGAATATATATAGCAAACCTTCCTCTCCCACATTTCAGCCATCACAAGTCATTACAAGTGACAACTTAAAATGTTTGTTTACATAATTCTTGCCTAATAGCTAAGGAAAACACGTCAGCCAATGGCTCTGTTTTGAGAGGTCAAAGAAACATGTGACCCTTCTTTGCAAGTCAACCTTCTACCAAATGTGCAAGTTTGAAGCCATTAAACTCCTGAAACAAGCTCAAGTCACACAGGTAGCCTGCATAGCTAGCAAACTGCCTTCATCAGCGGTCATGAAAGCCTGGCTATCTTCTATTCATCACTTCCTCAATTAGATTAATTCTATCCACCTATAGCCTCATCCATCACTTCAGTTAATACTTTATACTCAAATGGTGATTGGATTTGCCAGCTCAGCATCGCTGTAATTACCTCTCAAAGCAAGGCCCTGTTTCATCAATTCCATTCTAGCTTTACTTGTGCTAAGAAAAAAATCCAATATGTACCAGTCTTTCTAGAATCATTAATGCTCTGGTGTTTTTATGCTTTCTGGATTTCTTTTTAGCAACCTCCACGTTAAAAAAGAAAAATATTAAAACCATATCATGAACTACCTGAATATTAAGTAACAGCCAACATGAGAGACAAACCCAATTAATGTAAGAATATGAGACACGGAATATGGTAATAGCATCTAAAATATGCAAATAAGACAATGTTTCTGGAGTTATTCAACATAAGCAGTAACATTATGCCTAAAATTTAGTGATGCCTTAGTTTAATTTATAAAGAAAAGCAATTAGGTTTTATCATTAAAATACTTATAAAAACACAGAAGTTCTTAGATAAGCTGTACCATTAACAGAACAGGTAGGAAGCACTTCATTTCATTTCTAACAGTTCTACTATAAAAATTAATAAGATATGACTTCTGACCAGTTAGCTGAAATATTATACTGCAGAAATCAGAACACCTTCCAGGCTATCTCCCCCAAATGAATTCAGTTTCTCTAAAATACAAATTTAGTAATGGACAATTCATTAGTGTGAAATTTACCTGTTTCAATAATTGGTGTTAACCCATACTGATCACAAACTTCATAAGAGGGGGAAAAGAGGCAGGAAAAACAGACCACGTTTCTAATTCATAGTGTTCATTCTAGGGCAGACTCCCAATTAGGAAGAATTTGTATTAGTACAGCTGATGAGAACACTGCCTCTGAGCACACCCTGCCCTGCTCCTGGGTCACAAAGACTGAGCTCCCCACCAAGCAGACCCTGAACACTGCTGGCCTAAGGCTCAGTTTTTCTTCAAGTTTTCAGGAGTAGGAACAGCTCAGTCTGCACAGTATGGAAAAAGGGAGATTATTTTATCCATCCAGATGCAAGTAATTTCCTGCTCCTCGGTCAGAACCTGCAGTACAGGCTCTTCGTCAAGCTTCATGTCTGGTTCAGCTTTACCAGCTCTGGTGCTTTAGAAGTAGAGGGTGGATTTTCTTGTTCTTTATGTTTTGATTTTCTGAAGAATCATTTAGGACATTCCTACTGGATCATTTCTCACTGAAAATTTGGAAGCTGACTTTCCATTTTAATGGCAAAGCTTACATCAATGAGAACATGTTATTTATTTTATAAGTGACAAGATGGCTTGAAAACAGATGAATACTCAATAAATACAAAATGTTAATTTTCTTTTTCCTCTGGTGAGCATGTTTCCAATGAAGAATCTAGCCTCAACACCTTACATTTGCTGGATCAGTAACACTTTTTTTTGCTTTAGAATAGCAAAAACTCCAAAAGGACTCCAGATAGAACATTTCTACATTCTTCAAACAAATCTTTTGAGCTCAGAACTGGACTTCCAATTAAGCCTTACTTTTTTTGACTGAGTGCTGCAAGACAACATTAACAGTAAGAACAATGGAGGAGAAGGAGGAAAAGGGAAGAATGGTCAAGAGGCACAATGTGACTACATACTAGACACAAGAATGAGGAAACAGGTAGAAAATGAAGGATTTAAGAAGTAGTAAAAATCTCAGGAAGATCTTCCCCCACTCCTCGATTGCTGCATCAACAATATTCTATATCCAGACACCATCCAGGACCTGACTCTTCCTCAGCCGTGCAGCGCTTCCCCATGGCACAGGGACTCTGACACCCCTGGGTCCACACTGCTGCAGCAGAGGCTGGCTCCAGGTGTCAGAAGCTGGCCTCTCTGCAGGCATACTTAAAGCTGCTGACATTCAACACAAAACATATGGTAGAAACCTCTCTTTGAAATGGGAGGAGGCAATGCACATCAATACCACCACCTTAATCCTCCCAGTTTTGCCAATTTTTTTTATCCATTTTCAAGCCATGTTTGTTTTTAAAATCTGTAGCTCAAATGCCAAAGAGACTCAGGTATTCATCAGAGCAATAGATAAGGAAGCTTAGAGCATTTTGGTTACTTTTCTTAATCTTCCTGGCCAACTAATACACAATGGCCAGAAATATGCCTGGGTCAAACAGTCCCTTAGAAGCTCTTTTTTCATGCTGCATTTCCAAATACATTTTTTTGGAGGCAGACAAAGAAATAAACAGGGGAAAAAGAAGGGTGAGAGGAACACAGGAATATGTAATGTGGGGGAACAGGGTGGGTGGATTTCACATTTTGGATGGTCCTTGTCAGTGATTGCTATAAGCAGAGAGAACACTAAAGAACGGACACATGGGTTGTAGCATTTAACTGCTTTCACCTGCACTCACAATTAAAACATCAACGGCTTTCTGACTTTTGGCTGCATTAAATCTCCCACTGCTCTGGCATGTAGAGACCCAGACAAAAGGAATTAAGCAGTAGCTAGTCAAAGCAGCATTTGCAAAAAGAAAGAGAACTTCCCAAGTACAGAAATTACTAAATTCCATTAAATTTTACTTTTAAGCTTCTTATACTGACTCTTACATACTTCCAAATTTACTTATGTGTTACTATTTGGACTTAAGCAGTTTGCATAAACATGTGCCACAGGCAGACACCCCAGTGGCCTGTCTACTTATTTTGAGTCAAGGCAGTATCATGACCAATCAGAGGACTCGGTGAGGTGTTGCATCAGGTCAGGGCACTATACCACTGTGGCCAATTTAAGCAAACCTTGTGATGGTCTGATAGAAAGACAGCACTCGGGGTAATTGCAATTGTAACTAATTTGATGTTGAGGCTCATTCACAGACATTTCTGAAGGGAAGACACTAGGTAAAGCATGTGTTGACATCTTTGTACCATGGAAGTCATAAAGACATAAAAAGAGATGGAAAACGAAAGAAATGTCAAGTGAGGATCTCTAACAAATTACTCAGCAAATCAATTATGTCAGACAAGTCTCCCAAAATGCTACAACAAGACTGGTAAATAAAAGCATAGGGTCTCACCTGGAAACAATTTACTGTAACAGACATGTCCACAAAGCTGCTTTCACTGTTAGAAAATACTGACAAGTTTAAAAAGTCTTTTAGAATTTCTTGGATTAGAGTTGAAGAATGCAATTAATAATAAAATCAGGTTTTCCAGATACAACTGACAAAAAAATAGCTCTTTACAGAGTCAAAATGGATACAGAAAAAATTAATTCGGCCTAACCTGATGAAAGAAAAACAATGAGAAATTAAATTTCCTACTTTGGACCTTGAAAATATATTCAGATTGTCTAAAAAAATGAGACTTAGCTGAAGTTAAGGCACTGTCTTCTGCTTCTGAGCCATGAGACTTAAAGAAAAGCTTTCTATACAACCCTCAACAGTGAGGCTTCTTGTGCCTCAGTTTCCCTGCTGTGAAAGAAGGAAAAGGATAGCAACCTGTTTCCCTGGTGGGAAGGAAACCCTGAGAGGTCTCAACACACAGTAACGGGAAGATGAGGAGAGGCACGTGTGAGACAGATGTAGACAGAGAAAACTTGGAAGTTTACAGCTTGGCAATCACTCCTTGAAATGTTCAACCTTGTACATCAAGGACACCAAAGCTTCCAGCAAGTTCCCAGGTACAGGCAGAGGGCCACAAGGCTGTACTGAATCTCAAGGGCAGCCAGAGCTCGCAGGTCACTTGACTGAGTTGTAGCTGTACAGGGAGAGCTCTGCAGCTATACTGAAAGCCAGCACCTGCATCTGTCTGTCCCTCAGGCAGTCTTTAAGGTAAATTTTAATTAAAGGTGTGGGTAACAACAAGGAACACTGCTGCTGAAAAATGCTTGTGACCTCTTAGTCAGAGTTATATGTTATTTCTGGATGAGCATGACATGACAATTTCAAAAGCATGGGCAGATCCTGCCTCCTGACCTCACAAAAAAAAAAAAAGGGGGGGGTATAGCACTTATCACCAAAATACACCCCACATCCTTTCCCCAAGTACTACCAACTAGCCACATCACGAGGCAAACCACATCCTTTTATGACCAGATACAGGCAATGGTCAGATGCCAAACAGGAAGAATGTCTGCCTGTGACAGCACCACAGTCCAAGCTATCTACAAGTGCCCTCCAATGGCAGGGCTACAAAGTGCTGCTGAGCTCTGCTTCGTCCTGTGCAGAAGGCAACACTCATGACAAAACAAAAAAGAAAATGAAGCACTCCAGAGAACTATTGGGGGTAAAAACACAACATGGTGTGAAAAAGAGTGTTTACAAAATGAATGGCTACAATGTGTTTTCCTTTGAATATACAGAATGAATAAACACAAGTGTCAAGGGTTAGGGCTGGACCAGCCACTAGACAATTGGCAGACTCTCTCTATTAACCCCTCTCCCTTCCCAAAGAGGAAGGGAAGAATAAGCGGAAAGACTTATGGATTGGAAAAGTACACTAAACTGCTTTAATGAAAAATAATGACATTAAGATGAAATATATACAAATATATTAAAAGCCAGTATCAAACCAAACCCCCCTCAACAACATCGCGACTGATGCTGTGAAGCGGGCACTGGACTTGTCCCAGGCTGGACTTTGCAGCAGACAGTAACCAGATTCAGGAGATGGGATACCAGAATTGGCTTCAGGACTTCATCAATTGGGACAGTCCTCCTCAGATACCAGCCATTGGAGAAGACAGCTTGACCCTCCTGATCCCTCAGCTTTATACTGATGTAGCATATATGGGATGGGATACCTTGTTGGTCAGTTCAGGCTCACCTGACCTGGCCACTCCTCCCTGGTGCCGCCTTTTACTTTCTGCATCCCCAATGTGGTACAAAAGATTTAGCAGTTGACCTTGGTCTGCACATGAGCAAGTATAAGCAAGAGCCTTTCTGCACACGAGTCCTTGGAGTAATTCTAAACATTGAGTGTTATCACTGCCAGAAGCAGGCGCTGTCTGCAAAACATGCTCTTGACTTCAGACAGTGCAGTTAGAAGAGACTGAGCTGAAAACTAAAATCACTGAACAGAATTAGTTCTGTTCTAACTCAAACCAGGACAGCAAGCATTTTAGAATTTAGATCTGAATAGTCTGAGATACAGTTACTGCAAAGTACATCGCCTACAGTTGCTTTACAGAGATGAGGGCATGAAGCAGCCAGCCTGGAGGTTTTGCTCCCCATGAGTGGTGTTGGGCATGGGCAGGGCGAGAGACAAATCCACAGCTATTGAGCATTAGACTCCAGAGCCAGATGTGAGAAACAAGGAATATGAAAACTTGCAGCTGGTATCATTAACAGCAGACTTGTTTCTGATTAGGTGGGAGGAGCACGTTATGTTCTACCTGGACCACTTGGCAATTCTAAATAGAACTGAAGACACTGAGACATGCATGGCAAAATCATCTGAAAGGCCTTATTTGTACAATAGAACCAAACCTAAATCTTAATCAAACAAAAAAAACCCAGAACAATTACTGAAGTACTCATGTGGCAGTGAATTTTAGCTACAGCTGGTGACTCCTGGGTAGAAATAGGTTAAAAAGCCAGCCCAGTAAGTGCTGCAACGAGAATGCTGTGTAATTGCTGTCACAAACCAGCGGCGCAGTAAACAGCATGAAATCCTTCTCTTAAAGACCAGCTTGTATCTTCTAATTTTCATATCTCTGCATGAACAGAAGTCTCTTCCAGTACTTGTAGCTGTGGCCACAAAAATGACTGGCAAAACAAACACAAGCATTCCTCAGAATGAGTGAGTGCCCCTCCTTGAAATGCATCTGTCTTGTGATTCAGAGTGCACCCTGTGTGTGTTAAAAGCTGTCAAGTGGAAGACACCAACAACTTGGGCTCAGCTGTTTTGACCCGAGTAAAAGTTATCATGGTTCCTGTGTGAGGAACATACTTCAATGGACACTTTGCCCAGCTGATTTTCTCATAGCATGTCCCCAACATGCCTTGAGGGGGGATAAAGAACTCAAACCTCCTCTGACAGAGGGCTTTACTTCAGTGATGCTGAGCAGTGGGGTTGGTGTTAGCTGGTGCACTAGCTACCAGCACTTTCTCTTGCCTTCATGCAGTGTCACGCCAAGGATGTTCTTACAACACACAAAGGGATGTTAAACTCTTTGGAAGGCTTCAAGATGAAAAAAAACCTGTCAGTGTGAGATTATCCATTTCAGGTGAAAAATGCAGACTTTAAAGCACTAAGGAGACACTTCAACAGCAGAGAATGTTAGAAACTTAGCACTAGGAAAGTGTCTCCCTACTTTTCACTTCTTTTCTCATCCTTCCTCAAAGTCTTCTTAGGACTAAGGAATATCTGTAAATTTATATACATACAAATATATGCCCATATATGCATGAATATACACACACAAAATGTGAACTACCACCTATTGCTGCATAAAAAATTACTAATTTTTTTTTAATATATAGGTCTACATTTCAAGAGTACATCTGGCTCTAGTACACGTGGATTAAACAGAGCTGGGAAGCTGAAGAGGCAGTAAGAAGTACAAGTGAGTCAGTGTAAAAGAACTACAAATTGCTTGGCTCTTCACCTGCAGTTATAAGTACAAGTGCCCCATAAAAGTATCCTTTTATTTTCCTTTTGTATTCATGTACATGGGAGGGAGTTAAAAAATAATAATAATAAAAAAATTGGTATTTGATTGGAACTTCAGAAATGGATTCACATGAAACTACGGTGCCTGTTCAAGAGGATACAAAATTTACCAATTTTTTCTTGAAGTCATCTCTTCAGATATTAAACTGCTTTATAAGGACCAAACCAAACCAGAACAGTAAATTAAATGTTCAGTGACAAATGTGGAAAAAACCCCCCAGAAATAAATGGGGTATCTGTCTTACAAACAGAACTACTCTATATTCAGCCCTGTAAGTGGTTTCATTTAAAGTATTTTAGGAATCTTTAAATGGACAGGTGAAAGAAAAGTTTTATATCTATTTGATAGATAGGTATATATAATAAACTATACAGATAAGACAGATAATAGGTATATGAGATAGATCTATATATCTATCTTGTGTGTGTGTATATGTCTGGGGAAAAAAAGGTAAAGTTGTCCTAATTAGAACAATTGATACTCCAAGATAACACCGAATCATAGAATCATGAGGGTTGGAAAGGACCCTTAGGTTCATCGAGTCCAATCTTCACCCTAACATCTATCTATCCGTTAAACCAGAGCCTCAAGTGCTCTATCTACTATATTTTTAAACACCTCCAGGGATGATGGTTCTACCACCTCCCTGGGCAGCCTGTTCCAGTGCCTAACCTCTCCCCCAGTGAAGAATTTCTTCCTAATATCCAAATCAAATCTCCCCTGATGCAACTTGAGGCCATTTCCTCTCGTTTTATCATTAGTAATTTGGGAGAAGAGACCAACACCAGCCTCGCTACAACCTCCTTTTAGGTAGTTGTAGAGAGCAATAAGGTCTCCTCTACTCTAGACTAAGCAACCCCAGTTCCCTCAGCCTCTCCTCATCAGGCATGCTTTTCAGACCCCACACCAGCTTCGCTGCCCTTCTCTGGACCTGCTCCAGAGAATTCCAATATTCCAATCAAAATTTAAGTGAAATACATATAAGTGACATAGCAACAGTCTAAAGGCTGGTTTACAAATCCCACTGAAAGGATTATAAATTGTGACACTTTGACAGCTGTTGGAAGTACAAGTCAGAAAAAAGCCTGAAGGTGTCAAGGTGGAAGATGTAATGTTGCTTGATGCAGTTTTCTTGCATCAAATAGTCCTGACCACTCCCATTTATGAGAGAAAAGTGGAAATTACAATGGGGAAATATTTATTGTAATTAAATTTATTCCATTATTCACAAAGAACTCTTCTCTACAACACTTACTAATGCTTTGTCAGGAAAGATTTAGATGCCTGCCATGACATGGGTTCTGATTTTTCACTGTCTTCATGTCATCTCTTTGCTGCAAATTACAGCAATTCAGTCTCTGTCCTTCATCTCTACACTGTTCCTCAACTTGCTTCCATCTGGATTATTAAAAAGTCCAAACATAACGCAAACCAGAACTATTATCTTTCTGCATTATTCATTTCATTTGGTTCCCATTTATTTTCAGGGTTCTCCTTGAAATGACTTACTACCAGCCCCAAGTTTTAGATTTTGTATATTACTTGTAAAAGGTGCATTATCATCGTGTAAGAAGTAGAAACAAAGTATGAAGTGATGGAAGACCAGGGAGCACAAACAGAATTTGAACGCAGATCTTAGTTTTATGAAGAAAGGCATCATAGAGAGTTGTTTGAATTCAGTTGCAAGGACATAACATTGTACTCTGTTATCACACTGCTGTCTAATACACTCAAGAGAATGATATAAAAAAGGCTTTGACAGCACCAGACCACTCAGTTAAACAGTCACAACCCATATTTGGCTCAAAATTAGCCTAGGTACATGGGATATTAAGGGGTAAAGACAAGTATGGTATTTTTCCATCCACTGCTGTCTTGCAAAGGAGACCTCTGTGCTCCATCTTAACAGCAGCATATTAATGAATCTGTCAAAGGGTAGATATTAAAACAAATTTTCTATTCGATCACAGTAAGAAAGTAATTGTCAGCAGAAAAATATTCTTACTGTAATAAAGGTGCACAGTTAATGCCTATCATGAACAAAGACATTTCAAAACCTCCAACAGTTATGTCAGCTGAGCATCTGCTGCAGTACCTTAGACTGCACATGAAGCACCTTAAGAGCACAGTATTTACCATTTACCTGTCAAAAAGTATGTATTCAAGCGTTTTTGTCATAAGCACAGCAATACTTCTCACTGAAGAAAAGATTAAGGCATCGAAAGCAGAATAGCTATTTTAATAGTAAGGTTTTCTGTAGAAAGTTAAAAATAAATGAGTAGAACACTGATGTTTTCAACCACTGTAGGTGCATGTTCACTTAAAACAAGCAGTAACCTTCCACACTGAGATCTTTTAGACAGATTTTTGGCATCTTTAGTAAGAAGACAATAAGTTGAAGGGTAGGAAGCCACTCTTACCTTCCATCTGCATAGTCTGCATCTGCACCTCCCCACCAAACATCAGAATCATCATCTTCAGCATCAGCTGAATCAAGATTGTCACTTTCCTCGGCTAACGGGCAGCAAACAAACTCCACACCACGAAACTTGTCGATTCCACAGGGCAGCAGCATGCCATAGTCGTGCAGATTCATACTCTTCTCACTACAGGACTACAGAAAATAAAAAGAAAATGGCAACAATATTGTCATGGAGGAAACTAGAAAAAATGTCACAGACCTCAAGAAAAGATAAGGGCCTGCATACTGCCTTAGGAGGTTGAAGCTGGTGAACTGCATCATCTCTGAATTTTGAAACACGACTTGTCATGTGTGCATTCACTACCCATGCTGTAGGTGTATCCCTGCCTGTGTCCACATGACCATGGTAAGCAACAAGTTCTCCCTTCACCTGCCTTTCACTCCTTCCCAATATAGAAAGAATTGTCTCCTCCCATAGAGGTGATGAATCCAAATCTTCTTGCCTAAAATCCTCACAGGCTCTGCCTCATTAACAGAATATTTGAAGGCAGAACAGTAATTTGATGTATTAATCCTGATACTGATGTATTAGTGCTATTAAAGAGTTCACTGCAAGATAGATTAACATTTAAAATACCTGTTACATTGGAAACACACTGTATCTCGTCTGACACCTCTGCCAGTACAGTACCTTCTAGCCTTGTTTGTAAAACAGTCAGTTTTGCATAATTATACCTTAAAGATATAGTGATATAGGACAGGTGAAAAAAAAAAAGAATAGTTCAATGGTGCACAGTGATGATGTTCTTGACTATGCCATTAAAGTTTGCAAGTACTTAACATAGACTAAAATTTGCCTGCACGAAGGTTGGTGCCTTGAACATTTCACTCAAGCATGATCCAAGCAAGAACTGAAAATCTGAAAAGCTGCAAAGTACATTTCAACTTTGATCTCCAGCAAGTGGATAACATACAAACCAAGAGGTTCCAAACAAAACAGCAGCCAGGAATCTTCTCGAAACTCATCTCAGTGTTTATTCCTACAACCTCTCTATATCAGGACGTGTCCAAAACACATTAGCAATCATAACATGAGGTTTATTTGTTTTCATTAAAGCACTGACAGCTCTGTGTTTCAGTGCAAAATGTCTTTGTCTAATCCTGTATCTTATCAGCTCTCCTACCCTTTTATGCTGAATTTCATGTACTGCATTCTTTTGAGGCTGGTTTGATCTCTGTGAAGCACCTGGCAAACCTATATTCATACTGAGGACAATAATAAAGGCAAAACCTAGGTCACTGGTGATCTTCAGCACCAACACTGGGAGTGAGAGGAGGCAGAAAATATGGTGGGTGCATGAGTGGATGTGACGAAACAAAACAGCGCTATGAAATAAGATCAAAGGTCAACATTAAGTATACGATAGCTGACTCTGATGTGCTCAGTAAAGTCACTCATTTCCTACCTTATAAAGCAGAACAAAAAACCATTCACTTAAACATTCATAAGTACTGCTTTTGTCTTCCATGTTGCTACTATATATAAACTCAACCTCGGAGAGTGATGCAGCTTTAAAGAAGGAAGGCAGGATTTTTAAGACAAATGAATATACCTCTTTAGCAACAGTATGCCAGTGCAGGTGAGTTTCACACACATCCATCCTTTCCTGATGAAGGAATTTGCACTTGTCTGGTACCAGAAGGGCATCACTCACAAACTCGCCCACTGAAAGGAAAAAGAAAACAAGACCAAAATGTTAATTTTGCTTCCAGTACCTCATCCTGTTAAACCTTTAGTGAACGAGTGGGAGGGCCAATCTGCAGAGAAAGGAACCGAGAATGGCATTTCCATTATCACCTTCTACAAACTTCCCATTTGAAAGTAGCCTCTGCCTTTGACCGCAGATATGTATTAGATTATTAAAACTTCAGTGTAATATGCTAACTTTCATATATCCAGTGTGAAACTTGCAGGACCCGTAAAAGGTGTGTGTGAGATGCAGCATGAAGACGGGAATTGGTGGATCCAGCTCCTGGAAAAGGAGTGCAGGGATGGGGAGAGACAATTACAATTTGCATCTGAGTAGTGGTAGGAAGAGGGCTTGAAGGGTTTTGAAACACTTTGTTTTTCCACACAAAACAAATCTGACACCAACACGTTGTTCCAACCATTCCAAGAATATTTCTACTGAATTGTGGCACTAGGAGTGACACCGTTCACTTAGTTACTTTTGTTGATGCAGCCTCTTTATTGCCACCTCATTTCATCAGCCAGAGTAATTCAGGTTAGCCCAGAAGGTTGACGAGCAAGTGGAGCTCATCAGCCAGGGAACAAGATGATTCATGGATCACCTGAGTATCTGGGCAGATTGAAGTGGGTAAAAAAGCCTCTTTACCAAGGACATAACTGACCAATGAGATTGTGCTGTCTTTAGCAGTATAACAAAAAAATTACATGCTATTGAAATGAAGAATGCTCATAGCTTTACTACTGACAAATAAGAAGAAACTCAGCTGATAAGTACATAATTTATTAGACTAAAATCACTGCAGTTCTGTACAATTCTGGCATTGCAACTAAATAACACTCAAACCCCTCAAAGATATTTTTTAGTGGAAAAATTAGAGTGCTTTTGAGAAGTCAATACACTGAACAGACACTGAATTGAGAAAGCACATGACTTCAGGTAGCATAAATCATCAGTTCCCTGAGGAACATTTGACCCAGTGCTGCATGGATGAAATAGCAGGTTAATTAATCTAAAAGAGATGACTGAGAATTTACTGTTCAGTAGAGGGTCATTCAAGGGAGCTATGAAGTGGCCCTTGATGCTTACAATTAAAAGTCAGTTTTAAAAATAATCAACACTTAATACACTAGGAGAAAGCAGAGTTCAGCAAATAGATGTACGTATCTTTGATAATCACCAAGATGTGTGTTTCACATGAAATTCCCTGCTATATTTCAGTTCTTTTAGAGCTGTAGCCTTTAAAAGTCAATTAGTTTACTACAAAAAAAAGATTTTGTTATCTTTATCCTTCAGTGACATACTCTAATGCCTGCAAATTATTAATAGAAATGCCTTCTAGAGGTATCCAAAATAAATTTGCAAAAGTAATGAGTAGAAACACTTTCTGGAGCCCAAAGTACAAAATCTGCAGCTTCTGGTAACAAAGTCTCTGCTCCCCATGGTATCACCCCCAAAACTAGATCTGATTTCAGAAGTTATGCACACAAGCACGTGTGTGAGCTTGTGTCATCTGTCTGACATGCTGACACACACAGGCACACGAGTCCAAATGAGCTCCGTTCACCTCAGCACCCTGTAATATCATCAGAATGTTGTGTGCACAAAGTTAGAAGGTAAGTAATGGTATAATTCATTGCTGAAAAAAATAAGCCTACATCATTTCAGCGAAAGTAATGAATACAGATGTACCATTGAGTTGGAAAGCTGTATGTCCAAAGCTCTGGGCAACGCAGCCTGGGCTGCAGTGTCATTAACAGTGTGTAATTAGGGTGGTTTTTTTCAGTAATAATTTTCCGAGTGTCTGATTATATTAACCAACTCATATCAATACACTAAAGAAATGCTAGACATTTGGATATAATTAAAAGTATGGTATTAGATTTGACGTTCATATACAAAATGTTCATCTGCTTTATAAAATCGCATTCCTTGAAAATAAGGTAACAGCATCCTGATGGTAACCCAAATTCTCCTTTCAAATGAGGCATCATTTTGCAAACAATTGCTGAATTTCACAGAAATAAGCAATCCACTAGAGCACGCTCCCCTCAGGTTTTCGTAAGGAAAGAAAGTGCTGGAGAGAAGGGTGATTAACATAACACACCTTCGTTATATAGAATTATGACCTATTATTTAGGGTTGCAAAAATCTGAGCAGTAGCAATTACTTGCAACTTTGCATGTGATTCATATTGCCTTCAATTCTATTTTTTATTACAAATAAAAATGCTTTCTGCCCATTATTTACAAACACACAAAGCTCATGCCCTGGACACTTTTTCATTCATTTTGTTATAATTATCGCTGAAGTTTCAATGTAAAGCTTTGAAATTTTGATCTGTTTTTTGTTGTTGTTTTAAACAAATTAATATTCAAGTCAGTTTGATGAACTAAATTGAATTCACTTGACAACTGCAATGTTTATTTTGCCTGGGCTAGTCTAACAGAAGCACAAATCCATCAGAAAAAAAACCACTTTAAACACTTTTGACTTGCAGACAAGCTTCTACCTGTATCACTCCCGCACACATTTAACTTTCAGTACTGCTGAAGCACTAGACTTTCAGGATGCTTTGCTTTTTTGAACAAATAATCCACAGACTACACAGAAGAAACAAGAATGTGTGAAGGGAAAGCAATCCTGTGCCTTCTAACAGAGGGGCAACATGCATGTCTCTAAAAATAAGAAAAAAATGCAATACTCCTGTTTGCCAGTACAAGCCACATTCTCAGATTGCTGTGCACAAGTACATTTTTTTGACTGATGGATCATCTCAACCTAGCACTGGTTGTTAACTTCCAGCACTGTCAGGTGCTGGAAATGCACCACATACTTCAACTCCAGTATTATTTTTTGCTTCCAGTACAGTGACACAATGACTTGCACTGCACTGGGCTGTCCTCAACATCTTGCCTGTGAGGCTCAAGTGGGATGAGCATTTCCCCATGTAACATCAGTGCCTTAAAAGCCTCCCTGCCCTGTGCTGTCCCCCTGTTCTTACCAGCACCTTACCTCCCTGTCCCCTGCTGCCCATCCAGCTGCCAGTAAGCCCTGGTTAAACCACAACCACATCACAGACAGAAGAGAATGCAAAATCTGTACCAAATCCACACCAAGAAGAGTTGGTGTTACTGCCACCACTGGCACTGCCTCTGTCAGGCTGATGTTTATCACTTTTTTGTGGACTGTTCTGCCTTCCACAGCATCTCCTGTACATTGATTACTGCTGCACATCTGTGCTCTGCTGAGGTATTCTAATAGTAAACCGCAATGTCACAATTTGTCTTTTGGTGAGCTCATAAATCACCAAACTCCCTCAGCTGATCTGACATGCAAGTACAACAGCTATGTGTTTTCCAGTAGCTCTTACCCACTCTTGCTGGGAAGAGCTGGAAAAAAACAGATCTCTCCAGCTTGTGGGTTTCTGACCCATCTGGAGAACAACCCCCAAGGGGAATTTTGGGTAGAGATCATGTTAACCATGTTAAGAAACACCACCCTGTGTCTGCCATTCATTTAGTCAAAGGCTGACAATCCACGGCTTGCCCTTTTGAAAAGTATGTTGCTTGTTGCTAACTCAAACCTACGTCTTTCCGCTGCATGTCACAGTAACACAAATTGTGTCAACATTGTACCTCACAGTTTAATTTTCATTTTACAGATCTCTTTCTGTAATTTTTTTTTTCCTTTCCTGATGTCAGCAGTCCCTTTCCTAATGCCAAATTCTCCATTTTGTTTGTAGCAGACTTCTTCATCCTGCCCCATCCTGGTGTATCACAACAGGGTAGCGGTTTGCATTTTCCACACAGTTTTGCTGGAATTTGTGATGCCGTTTTTTACTATTAAAAAATTTTACTTCAGTCAAGCACATCCTAGTCTCTTAAAATATACTCTTGGAACAAAACCTGATTTTGTGCTGTAAGACCAGAAGTTCTGGTTCAGTAATTTAAATTTTCAACACATAAAAGACTAAGAAGAGCATTATGAATCAACCTCTAATAAAAGATTAGGATTATAGGGAAGGCAACTTATCACACATTCTTTTAAATCTTCTCTAGAAAGAAAAAGGATCAACAAGCAGGCACACTTGTAGGAAGACTGTCCTATCTGTTTAATGGCAGATATGATATCAGGGCAAAGTAATTCAAAATAAAAATACTATACCCTGTGTGAGACTGTCCTGATCAGCAGATTTTTTTATTCACTGCATAAACCACAAGGAATGTGAGGATCCATCCAACATTGCACAGAAAGAGATCAAATGTAAAATGATAAAGGTAATAAAACAAAATTTGTGACAAAACCAAATACCTGCTAGCATATGGCTGCAGATGGTTAGGATCCCAACTAAAAAATAAGCACATTCAAATTATGTTCAGAAGAGTACTTTCAAACAAAGCCTCTGCTGAATTTTGCTTGAGGTGGCAGCACACATGCTGAGGCTCTAGGACTCAAGGCTTCATTTTCTGTGTCACTGATGAGAAGAACAAGGGCCTTGCTAAAATAATTTTACAAGCTCAAGTGCTTGCAACATACCTACTCGAGAATATCCAGAGAAACGTATCTTTGACTTCTCATAGATTATCCCGAGCCACCACATGCTTGGCACAGCACAACAATGAGCAGATCAACTCTGTGCCTTTCCCTGTCCTGCTGCCATGGGACTTTGCTCTGCCCTGCTTCCCCTGTGCAACACCTCTGCCAGTTCTCATGCCTTCCCAGGCAGCACTTATTTGTTACATAATGTTATGTATGCATTCTTATATTTATTTAATCATCCATACCATTTCAGGTGGTTTTGTTAAGGGTAATGTTTATATACATCTTTATGTGTGATGCTTGCTCTTATTTGTGATGTTGGTAATTAAAAGTTAGCTGCAATCCGCATCAGAATGCAAGCCAAATACACTGGCCTCAAGTGCAAAGAAACAATGCTTCATTGAAAATGCTTTTTCATCTCTTCAGAAGGTCAGAAACACAGAAGATGCAAACAGTTACTTTAAAAATGCTTTTCATTTTTCAGTAAAGTGATTCAGTAAGCAGTTATCTAGTGACATACTCAAAAAATCACGGAGGCTGTGCCTGTCAAAACCTGGTTGGTGCCCTGCTCAGCCCCCAGGGATTGATGTCCCCCCTGGACCACTGGGTGGCTCTCCTCTCAACTTGGTCACGAGACATGTCAAGCCAGACTGTTAAAAATCTTCAGTCTAGTTTAATGGATTTATCAGTATACAAGCTTGCAAGCAGGGACACCAGTGGGAAGGTGGAGACCCCAGTGCTGCATTTGAACCCCGACAGCCTTAAAGGCTCAAAGCCCCCTCCTTTGACTCCATGCCAAATGCCAGAGTTAGAGGCCTCTCCCTAAATCCCATCCATCAGCCAACAGAAAAGCGGTGTGGTGCACATGAAACAAAACGTCTGTGTCCCTGCAGCTTGGACGAGTAACAGGCTTAACTCCTACCCATAAAACTGGCTCCAAAACAGCTCAGTAAGAAAACTGTCCCTACTTTAACATTTCACCTGTAACCTATGGCATGCATTTTAGCAGAAGACCAATGGCACAGCAGATGGATAGCAACACAGACCAAAATTTGAAGGGCAAGAGAAGAACTGACATCATGACCTGCACAGCCACCTCTGGGATACGATGTGGGAACAGCTACAGCTCTTCTGTCTTCCAGAGGCTCAGCCAAAACCAACACTGACCCCATTAACACATCTCTCTATTGCCTCCTTTGTCCTCATGTTTCAAGAAGTTATTTCCCATAACTAGAGCTGCAGGGTCTTACTATTTTTCAAGCAAAGCCATCCACTACATTTTAAGTAAGGCCAGTGGTTCTCCAAGAGACATTTTCATGGCATCAAAGCAAGTGCCTGCTGCTTTAGTATTTTTTCTGCTTCAGAGAAGTTCTTGAATGCTTCTGTATTTCTGCTTTCCACCAACTTGTAGAGAACACCCACTAAAAAGCAGTGCATTGTTCTGCTATTTAGCATACATAGCAACAAAAACATCCTTCATGCAAACATTTTCAGGTAGACCACCTTCACTATTCACTACATTTATCCATTTATTAGGCTATAAAAGGCAATAATTTGGGATGAGCAAAACTCTACTAGATCAAAAACTGACTGGTAATTCTAGTTGTATGGCATCTAGTTTCTTGATGCTCTTAGAATAATTTTGAGAAATCACAACTAAAGTACTTTTCACATATGCTGCGATGGCAGACAACATACAATACGAGATGAAGGTAAAAGAAAATGCACCGCAACGAACTCATTGATATATAAATATCCACACATGCATCATAACAAGGAGCTCTAGCCTTGATATCATCATGTGTTCTACTGTGACTTCGGGCAAGTCAAAATACCTCACAGAAAATCTGCAGTTGAAGGGCTAAAATCTTTTAGGTCCAATCCATCAAAACACATTTGTCTGGTTGAAGATAATGAACCGTATACTAATAAATATACCTGTAAGTAATTAATGGTATTTATTATTGCTTCATTTTAATAAGATAACTTTCATTTAAAAAAAAGAATTATTCCCAATCCTTCCACCTTCCTTTGTAACTCTTCAATCATAGACATAAATTGAATTTCTACTCCCTTTCCTTCCTTTCTGCCTGACTGCATTTTTCTGATAAAATTGTCTTACCTTCCAGAGAGAATGCAAGGGTCATTCAGTTTTGACACATTATGCCAGTAACAAACATCTGTTTACATGCAAGACAATTCAGATACACATCATCACATGCTCTGCCAACTATATAGACCAAGCATATAAGCATATCTTAAAAGTCTACAGCACCTCAATGGTTTAAGTTCATTTACTTCTCTCCCTTTTTCTACTTGTCTCCCCATCTTCAAGGAAAAATCTTGCAGGGAGTACAGTAAGATGCTTTTTCTGTCCTCCTCTTGCTCACTAACACAATATAACAGAACTGTCCTGAAGCCAATTGCCCCAGCATCATGAGTTATGTCATTTGTTGGGACTTCCTCCCCTGTCTTCACATAAGGCCCACAAAATCAAAAAACACCCTCACAGACTTTGTTATCAGTGTGACCAGCAGCACAGGTCACCCCAAAATGCTATCTGTTTACTTTCTCAGGACACCAACCACTCACACAAGCTAACTTTCTTGCCCTGCACCACAAATCAAAATGCTGCCTCTCTAACATGATTTACTGAGAAACAGGCCCAAAAGCAAGCTGCAAAATCCAGCTCAAGAAGTTGAGAAATTTCAGGACTGAGTCGCTCTCCCTTCCAATTCCTTGGTGCACTGGTTATATCTGCAAAGCTTCTGCCACAAATGAGAGCATATTTGTTGCAGACACAAACCGCTCTCTCCCAGTTACATCATCCTTCCTAATCTCTTGAAAACAGCGAGTTCAGAAACAGGAGGAATAATAAGCTCTAGAGATGTCACTCTGGATAACTTGACTCCATCCTGCCTCAGTTACAGAGCTCCTATGTTATGCTGCCCATGTAAAAATCTTTTCTTCTTCTCCCATATTGTGCTCAATTGCTTATTATTTCCTTACTGCCTATTACCCTTAACACAACACTTCTCTTTTCTCTGCATCCCCAACAGATTTTTTCAGATCCACGTTTTACTTTTCACTCCATCATTGCACTCCATCATGGATTAAAACTAGAGATAGGTCAATTCAGGTTGGACATAAGGAAGAATTTCTTCACCATGAGGGTGGCGAGACACTGGAACAGGTTCCCCAGAGAGGTGGTGGAAGCCCCATCCCTGGAGGTTTTTAAGACCAGGCTGGATGGGGCTCTGAGCAACCTGATCTAGTGGGAGGTGTCCCTGCCATTGGCAGGGGGGTCGGAACTAGAGGATCTTTAAGGTCCCTTCCAACCCTGACAATTCTATGATTGCAGTAATCTCATTCAATAAATATGTTACAGAACAGAATCAGCTGCTCTGGAGCGCTGGTGAACATTGGGGACTGAAGCCTAGCTGCTTACAGAGGAAAAAAGATTATAAAATGAAGGATGCCACCTGTGGGTGCTTGCTACAGGGTCATTTGGTGAGGTATTTTTGGTGGTTTTTTTGGAGCGGGGGTGTGCGAGTTTTTTGGGATTCAAGGTCCCATCCTAAACTGACAGCAATTTGTCTAGCTAAAACAGATCTTCTGCAGTGCTATAAAAAGAGCAGGCAATGAAAAGCTGGAAGGTGCTGGAAGCCAAGGCAAGTTAGAAAAAAACGATCAATTCTGCGTACAGTGTACCAAGGAGAAATACTGCGTTCCTCAAACAGGAGGACAGAATAACCCCAAGAATTTACTGGAAACTGCTTGAGCTACAGCACACAGTCGGTAAAATTTTCAGAAATAAAAAATCCTAAAAAACAGTATTAGAAAACTCTAAGAAACATATTGGAAATATGAAAGGCTTAACTAGAGCACTTTGACTCCACAAAAAAAAAGTATGTGCACTCAGGTTATTTACACAGTACTGTCTGGAACATGCCATTATATGCCTACCACTACATGCCCACTGCCATTCTGTTTGAAAAGCATCCTGTCCCTGTGGCGATCTTTACTGCAGCAGCAGTATTGTTGCTCCAACAAAGCACCAACAGACCACTTCAGTCTGGAAAGGAAGTGCAAAGGACAAGAGATTAGAGTATCTTGACCTTCTGTGACCAGAAAAGCTGTGGAACACATAAAACCTGGAATGTTTTTTTCATAAATGCTGCTTCTTTTTCAAAGCAGATGAATCCTTCTTCTTCCACACTGAAGCGTACACATCCCTGTCAAGAACTCAGAGTGAAATACAATGTGTGGGGTGTAGGGCTGTAAGGAATGAGAAACAAAAGGGCAAGAAAACAAAAAGATTTCTGAACTCCACCTTGTAGACTGGGGACCTCCTGTTACCAGAATGGTACAGCAGAAAACACTACCAAGTATTTAGGAATGCTTCTTTTACCCACATAAGATTCTCCTGCGCCCATCCTCCATTTTCTGAAAATGCTGTATACAGAGCAATTCTCCATCACCTGGCAGTTAAATCTACTGTTTTTGAAGGCCTTTTGTTCTCCATATCCACTTCTTTTTTGCAGTGCCTAGCTCATAAAAGCCATCAACAAGCACATCACAGGACCTTGAAGTCATTAGTTTCTGCGTAAACTGAGTAGACATGAAACTCAAAAGGTATTTGAAGAACTACCTAACCAATTCAATTTCCTTCTATGACTGGGTGACCCATCTGGAAGACGAGGGGAAGGCTGTGGATGTGGTCTACCTAGCAAAGCATTCGACACAGGCTCGCACAGGTTGGATCTTAGGAAGCATTTCCTCACAGAAAGGGTGATTAGACACTGGAATGGACTTCCCAGGGAGGTGGTGGAGTCGTCATTGCTGTAATTCTGTGATTCTGTAACTGGCCAAAGAAAAGGTTTTCTTCTTAAAGGGGCACTTTTCCAAGAGCCTCTTTACCAGAGGTCAAAGAAACAACACTATCTGGACCCACTAACCCTCAAGAGAAGGAAACAGGAACGCTACCCTGGCCTCATTATAAGTACAGGCACTGAACGTGTTCTTGGTAAATAAAGGACCACCTATCACCTCAAGAAAAGAGGTATTTCATTCAGGACAGAAAAAGGACATTGTTAAAAGACTGCTAAAACAGTCTTTACACCAGAATCACTGGTCCAGTGTTGAGATGCTAATGCAATAAAAAAATCAGGAATACTAAGAAAAAGCCTCGGGTGGGAAGAATTACTGTGCTGAAATAGTCTTTTCATCATTTGCAGGTTTTTTTAATAGAAAGTACATTTGATTTTTTCACGTGCATCTCAAAATATTAACTGCCTCCTGCCTTGTAGTCTTCTGACTTTGTTGAGATTCCCTTTATTCCTTGTATTCATGTTCTTAAGTCCTCTCCCAATTATGCAACTCTTCATGACTGATAAGCTCTTTTACAGTTCTGCTAACATCATTGCCAGGTGGGACATTCAATAGCAGAGCATGAGTCAATAGTAAGCACGAGTCAAGCACCAAACAAATACCAAAAAGCCCTGCTGAGGGAGAAACTGCTTGTGGAAAGTCAGCACAGGTTGCTTGCAGATCCTTGTCAAGTGCTCTTAGCTCCCATGACAAGTGACAGAAACCAGAAGAGTGGCAGTGGATACCACTTGGTCATGCTCCTCATCATAAATTATTAACAAAATTTCATAGTGTGATGATTGGTATCGCAGGACCCATTTTAATGATTGTCCTTATTTTTAAATATAAACACCAAATAGAACAATGGCATTTCTCAAAAGCAGACACGTTCCAAATCTTATGGAATCATATCTTTGTGAATTTTATCCCCCCCCCGCCTTCAGGTTTTTACAAGCTATATTATGGTTGAATTTCAAAACAAAGCATGATTCATAAATGCTACCAAATACGGGAATTTTAACACTTCAGCTATTAACATCACATTCTGCTTGCTGCCAAGATGCATAACAAGCTGCATGTTCGTTGTTACTGTTTCTGCTTTCTCTCACAGCAGGCAGCAGACATGTTTTGCAGCAAGAGCTGCAAATGCAAATCCAACCGCAGTTTAAAATTTTATGCCTCCCTTCTGTCTGCCATGACGCTTAGTGCACTCCGGAACATAAGATGGACTTGGAAAATGGGCTTGGAAATGGAAACAGTAAGAAGCAGTTGGATTAATTAATCCATTAATACTCTGTATTTGTACTAGTGACTTACTGAAGACACCAATCAAGTTGTAAGATGGCACAAAGATGCTTGGAAACAACTCAGCACAACTGGGACCAGTAATCCCACTGTGCTTTGCATTATTATTTGATGATCTGTTTCTCATGGGCCATTCTTAGTAATTGGGGTAAAGTATCTAGCATGGTAAGTGAGGCTAAAAGAAGGCCCCACTAGTCACTACAGTCTAGAAGGAGTAATAAGCCTATATAGATAGGTGAAAATAAGTAAAATGCTACAGATACCTCTAAGGTTTGGCCATCAAAAGCCCCTTCAAACACTAGGATACCAATGAGAAATATACCACAAGGAAATGTTTACATCTGTAAGATTTCAATTTTTTGAGTTTTCTTCTTCTCCTTCATAAACACCTTCATACTACATGTTTCTGTATGAAAAAAAAATAATTCTTTTTAGTTCAGGAGTAATTTAAGTCACTCTATTTTGACAAAGAGCAGAAGTCACTATGAAATCAAGTTTGGGTAGTAACTGTCTGCAATATCACCTTATGCAAAGGTCCCGATGAGTGAATAATTAACTCTGTAAGCAGCTGCTGAAGATCATCTTCGCAGAAATACTTTGCTGATTAATAACAAACCTAAGCAATCACTTCCCTTAACACCACTGAGCCCTAAATATTTTATTTGCTGAGACCAAAACCAAACCAAACCAAAATGCAAAACTTTCAGGCTTTACAAATTTACAGGTAACCAGATAAACAAGCATCTGACAAAATGTGGCTTTCCTCTATAAGAGAAGAGTCTTTACTCATGTTGCAGGAAGGACAGCAGTGTGGTCTGGCAGCTCAGTTATAAAGTAGCTGGGATAGGACAGCTTTGGAGAAAGAGAAGAACTGACTTGGCATGGTAACTCAAGGAAGCAACAAGTCAGACTAAATGCAACGTTACATTCTGCTTTCAGCAAGCATCGCTTTTTAGAAATGAAGCACTAATTATAAACAATGGATGACTGATAAACACTGTCATTTCTTCATGTAAGGACAGTTCTGAATAGCTAGTAACCCATGTTTTTCAGTATTAGGCAAACAGAGGACTCCCTGAAACACATCTACAGCTTTACTATATTGTTTCTCCAAAGAAAATATTTACGGGCAGAAGCTTCGAGTTGTTCGATTTATAAACCAGATTCTGATACAGATCTATATGCATACAGATTCTGATTGTGTTCTATCCGAAAGAAGGGTGATAGTTGAGTTAGTTTTATAGACTGATAAAATGAGAGGCACAGTCTCAATATCACACACTCTTCTGAGTGATGTCCAATGACAGGAGAAGGGGCAACAGGTGCAAGCTGCCCCAGGAGGTTGTGGAGTCTCCTTCTCTGGAGACATTGAAAACCTACCTGGACACATTCCTGTGTGACCTGATCTAGGTGATCCTGCTCTGTCAAGGGGATTGGACTCGATGATCTTGCAAGGTCCCTTCCAACCCCGAACATTCTGTGATTCCTTGTAGACACGACACAAGTCAGGATTAACATGCAACGTCATGTTCTATTGAGACTTGAATCCTGTCCTTAAGGATTAATATAAACAGTGTGTTACATGCAAATACTGGGGGCAGTATGATAAAATACTGCTTGGTATTTGCATAGACTTTATGCTCAGAAACACTGCCTAGTGTCTAAGGCTAATCCACACTATAAGAACAAGGATTTTTTTTTTTTTTTTAATTCAAACACTTTTTATCAGATCAACAGATAATAAAATTGAGAGAGTAAATGGATTTTAGAGTAAGATAAGCAACAGTAAGGAAGACATTAAACTGAACAGGAACAGTAAATATATCATATTGTAGGCCTACAGCAAGGATGACCAAATTAGATTGAATAAATCAAGACTAACCACTGGGATAGAAAAAAAATTAATGCATCTGAAAAGGTTTCTAAGAGATTGTTCTTTAAAATAAATCCTTTGCAGATTTTTGGCCTTAATCAAAAGTGTACAAGTGAACCATTACTGAAAAAAATTTCAGGGCAAAGCATCTGCCCCAAGTAAGACAACACATGAATGATACTAAAGAAATCAAAGTCGCCATACCATGTATTTTTACATATATTTGACAATAGGTCACTAAAAGGAGCTGAAATGCTTCTTACGACTTCCCAGAGAGAAAAGAGTAAGCTGACCAAAGTGTTTCACCTACACAATACTCAAAAGACCCCAAATCCCATTAGGATGGAGTTACACATGACACCAGGAAGGAGGCAGCTTTAAAGGCTAGGTTAGTAATGAGGAATGAAAAAAGCAGCAGATGAGTAACTGATGTTACTCTGGGCAATTCTTCTAATGTTGGCAGAAGGGCAGCATTCCAGCTAGCTCATTAGCTGTGGTGGTAAATAAAAATGGAGAACATACATAGGACAGTGCACCAGCAAAACACTTCCTGGTGGTTCCGCCTCTTCCCACATAGTGCCTCTGCTTTAGCTCCCCAGAAAGACTACCCCATCTCTCAATGCTCGCTGTTAAAAGTCCAGCACGGGAGACACCTTGTCAATAAAAACATAACATAGAACCACAGAATGCTTTGAGTGGGAAGGGACCTTAAAGATCACTCTAGTTCTAACCCCCCTACCATGGGCAGGGATGTCTCCCACTGGACCAACTTGCTCAAGGCCCAATCCAGCTTGTATTTGAACCTATCCAGTGATGGAACATATCCAGTGATGGAACATATCCAGTGATGGAACTCTCATCCTATCACTACGGGCCTTTGTAAAAAGTCCCTGCACAGCTTTCTTGTAGGCCCCCTTCAAATACTGGAAGGCCACGATAAAGTCTCCCCAGAGCCTTCTCTTCTCCAGGACGAACAGGCTGAACTTTCTCAGCCTGTCCTCATAAGAGTAGCTCCAGCCCTCAACATACTCAGGTCAAGACTGATCAAACAGGACAGGAGGTGCCTCCTTGCTGGCTTGCTTTGGAATTCAAATTGCTAACAAGAAAAATTTCACCTAAACAGAATGTAATTATTCACATATGACTTTTATATATACTGTCATTTTTAAAAGCTCTTTTCCTTAGATATGCTGCTTGGACTCCATTGCCTAACCAAGGCTTCGGAGCATGGCTACCGAAAGAGATTCAAGATGGGCCCCTCTCAGAAGGATCTGCTGGAGTAGGGAAAGTGCTCAGGCACCTCCTGCAGCATTCACTCTTGGAAATCAGAACTTGTCACGTCAGAGGAGAGGGACAAGTGAGCTGACATCCCAATTCAGCAAAACAAGCACTTTGCTTTAAGCAGTACTTCATAAAAGATCAGTTTTGCAAAATGAGAAGCAACATCAATGAGTTCTTCAGTAAGTTTTCCCCAAAGGTGTTATTTTACCCCACTTCATCCCCAGCTACAGTTGACATGTGATTAGACAGAAATCTTGAGAGAACTGGTGTGGCACACAGGTCAAAATACAGTGAAGCTATCACTCATACTTTCTTCTGTGGTCAAGCAGTTGACAACAACAGGATTTTGGGGCAATGAGCAACCAAAGAGACACCTTACAAGCCATAGCGCTGGAAGAGAGGAGGGGGACAAACAGAAATTGGTAGCAATTCAAAGCACTCAGGAGGCTCAGAAAGGCATCCTCCCACTTCTCCAATGCCCTTAAGTATACTAGCTGGCCTCAGCAGAGTACATGGTATTTGAGAGTACATTTTTCTTAAGAGCTTTACCTCTGATAATGTACAAAAAACTACTGTAAATTGATTCTGTTTTAACAGACCAGATAACAGTAATTGTACACAGTGAATTGCTCATACATAATAAAAGTGGCATTAGAGTTTAACTTCAAATTACACCTTCCATTTTTATTAGACTTTAAAAGTTACTCTTGAAACACTCTTGACATAAGAAACATTTTGTAAATTATAAGAGCAGTTACATCACTGAAAACTGAAATAAAACTTTACAGCTGCCTATCATTTTCAAGAGTTTAACAAAAAGAGTCTTCAGTATTACTCCTTTATGATATGCCAGATTAACTTGGGGGAGCACTGTTAGTTAATAAAGGAGAACAAATGCAGTACCAAACAGGTTCTGGGTAGGCTACAGAAAAAAAAAGTTAGATTAAGATTCAATCAAGTTTCAATCTAAAAACCTTGTTTCCCACAGTAATTGAGAACAAAGGGACGTATCAAAATATTTATCATTTACAGAACAGAGAAAAAGGTCATGGAGATGAGAAGTTTACACTGTAATTGGACTGAAGTTTAACACCTCCCCCCCCAATCTGCAGTAGGAAAAGAAACATGAAAGATTTATCACTTCAGTGCTCTACAAAAACAGTACAATGATGACTGATCTACACATGGTGTTTCTATTTTCAAAGTCAATCTACTATTTGAGAGTATAAAACCCAAAGACAACTACCAAAAACCAATGTATCCAGTGTTTCATGGGCCACTGATGAGCCCAGGAGCTTGTGTGTTCTCAAAAAATTGTAAATACTGGTAACATTGGTTTAGACTGGCTTAGTCCAACCCAGGTCAATGTTGCTCACAAAAGAGGGTGGCTCCATGCTCTTCTCTTCCTCAGCTGAACCCTCTAGCTTGCTCTTCTGCCATTTTTACCACACCTGTGACCATGCCACCAGCAAGATCAGAGACCTGGGTTTTGAGATACCCCTTACTGAAAGACATTTTTGGGATTATTCATTTAGTTGGCTCGGTTTACATTTCAGTAAAACCATTTGTCAACTGATCTTTGTTGAACTGAGATGAGCTGCAAGAAGTATGCTGGAGGACAGGCAGAAGAAAAACAAACCTAGAACCTTCAAATTCTGAATGCTTCCTCCAACTTTACTCTGGCAAAGCATTCACAGATGGCTACTGCCCTCCCAGTGGCAGTGCAGGCATCATCAGATGTAAATCCTGCCCAAAAGACTTCCATTCTTCCCACAGTGAAGAAAAAATATGTAATTTAATTCAATCTTAACCAGGTTATGAAACAGACATAATAAAAATGCGCTATACATAGGGAGCTAAATTTGAGGTTGAATAAAGAACTCATAAGGGATTTCAATGTAAGAAGGAAATATTCCTGAAGGTTGTTCTCCAAAAAAAAAAACTAAATACACGCACAAAAAAGGTCCATGATACACAAAGGGAAGTTTTCCTACTGCATATTTAGTACAGACCAAGCAAACAAATCCCAGAAAACACGTCAAAAGCAACAGCTTCAGCTATAGGATTATATGCATGTTGTTGATCGTTTCTCATTTGTACTGTAAGGTGAAATACAGGCTTTCAGTCACAGGGCAGGATGTTCCTGTGTTAAGTAACACAAAAGACTGTAAATCAGTCCTTTTCCCAAAGGGTTTGTAATCTCTGGTGGGTGGGCTGGTTCCAAACAGCTGTAGTCACAGGGAGCTGTTCGAAAATAATCTTGTAACAGATTAAGAACAGGCATGAGGGGAAGAGAGTGACTTGACAAAATAACAAATATTCAAAAATTGCATCTTTGGTTAGACTACAATAACAAAGTATGAAAACATATCATATATAAGACCAACTCAGTGAATAACAGAGAAGAGAAAAACTAAAATAAAAAGCAGTCTCCTTCAAAGCATGGATAACCAGACTTCCTAAGAAGCAGACACTGCTGATGTATCCACCCAAGTACCTTCTGGAAAAAAATAAGTAGAAGCCGGTACTACTACAAAGCCAAAATTAATTTGTGTTACCAAAATTAACTTTGATATCAAGTTGTTATTATTCAATTTTCTGTTGACCTAGTTGCAATGATCTAATTGAAAAAAATGGGGTAATTTAAATATTTTACACGTCAAGCACTTACTGCAAAGCCACTGGGAGTTAAAGATCAAACATATTAATGCAGGAAGTAAATAATTTTGAATAATCATGATTCTTATTCATTATCCCTAGCACAGGTTTTTGCCATCCTTATTTGAAGCTGAGTAATTTCAAGTCTTTCTGGTGAACAAATTAAGTACATCAGTTATTCCATAACGAAGATAAAACTCTTAACATTTTTCAGGTGCACATAAATAAATCCTGGGTGGAAAACAACAAAAAAAAAAATCAGGAGGTTAAGAAGAAAGGTCACAATGATAATTTTTGTTTGAGGAATACTCCTATGTTCTACTAAAATGGAAGTATTTTGTATTAGCTTCAGGTTCACCTATTTAACTGGAACAAATTCCCATTTAGGTTCCCTTACCAAACATTAAGAAAAAGTTTCCACACAATTCTGAACATACTGAAAAAACCTACTATTATTTCTCAACCTAGAGGTCAATAAGAAAGTTCAAAACATATGAATAAAGTTTAAATTTACAGCAAAATCAAAATGCAGAACTGCTCGTGCATTCGCTAAAACAGATGAAACCACTCATGAGGAAAGACACTACCGTAATCAGTCAATCAGCAGCAATTCTTCAAGATAATGGAGTATTAAAGTTATTAGTTTTATTTTTGTTAACAAGCAGGTTGTGGGTATTAAGTATTATGCTGGTATGATCTATGCATAAATAGATCAAGTCTACGAAGTTTAAAACGAAACTGGCCATGTGCAGCTGCTCTGCAGAATGAGGTTTTTCACTTCCATCCTGTTGTAACTTCCCTGCACTGGCATGTTTCTTTATTTTTCAGTGAAGGCAGAAGCAGAGAAGAGTCTAGTACAGCCCCTTTCAAATAAAACCCATGCAAGCCTTCTCATGGAGAATAAATAAATAAATCCCACCCAGACAATCCCACCAGATGCTTTCTTTGGTAAGTGAAAGCCAGTGCATTCCTGCCCCTGGGTACCATAGTTAGTTCATTCTTGGGACTGTTCTATTGAATAAAACAAAACACCAGAAGTGACTGCATGAGTAAGTTCTTGGGTTTCTGTTGGCACTGATCCTATAACAAGCATATCAAAAATGGCTTGCTTTTCCGGTTTGAAAAGTAATCTAGTATCTACGTGGATTCATCAAAACCTGAATTCCTAGATGGTTAATAGATGCTTCATTCTTATCTTATACAACCATTCTCAACTTCTATTTTCCATTGCAGTTCTCCGCAAGAAAATAAAGCCCCACATTTGAACACAAAATGTCTCCTGTTAACACAGTGGTTTTTATTACTGACCAGAGTATAAGCTTTCATGTGAAAGAGAAAGGACCCTAAAGGGAATTTCTGCTTTCATGATAAAGATGCTTGTGCTTGTGGGTAAGGGACTGGAAGTGTTGAAGCACGTCTGACCTTCAAATGTCAGCATGTTCATCTTGCAAAGATTTCGGATGTTTACACACGCATGAAGTGCTATAACTTTCTCTAGGGACACACTCCCAAGCTCAGCAATCTGTCCAGCATGAAAATGGCCGGTGTCATCCCAGCACAGCTCTGTGGATGCTGCCCTGTAGCCCTCGGATACCATCTTGTCATTTCATGGGAATGCTGCAGGTTACCAAGCCTGGCTGACATGAGGCCATACCTGCTTCTCCATGCAGAGGCTGTCAGCAGTGAGGTCTGATGAACAAACACGTGCTAGACCAGAGCGACTTCCAGGACTTCACGCACAGCCCCGTAATGCTGCCACACCTCCCCACTAAGCACAGCCTTGTAGTGCTGCCATGCCTCTCCATGCCACTTATGGACAATTTATCCTTTGATGGAAAATAAATGCTGAGGCACTGCACTGTCACATCCTAAGCACTAGTTTACCAGCTCTCTTTTGCCTGAAGGGTAATGTGCCCTAACTGAGAAATACCTTACTGAAAATTAACCAAGTTCTTTCCTACATATTTTGTAAACACTTTTCCAACGTTACATATGAGCTCAGTGACGTGACCTTTCCCCAAAAGCCAGGCTATCCACTAAGGATGAAAATGTAAAAGCTTATTTATAAACACATGCCTAAAGTCTCTTAATGAAGGACAAAAGACCTTTCACAGAAAGCCACTTAATACAGAGTTTTGCCTGCCCACATTAAAAAGACAAATATGGACACCAATTCATAACAGCACTCTTGACAACAAAAAACTAACACATATACAGTTGGCTATAGTACCTGTTTAGGTTTTTTAAATTTTGTTGCTATGGTTAACAAGTTAAGAGCCATTTTCCAGTGCTATTTTTAAACAAATTTTTTGTGAAAAGTGATTCTGATGTCTTGGTGAAAGTACTGAGATATAAAGAACAATACCAAATCTAGAAAACACTTCAGAACTTAAATTCAAGGCAATGAGCTTAAATGCAAGGCCACCTTTAAATTACATGGGCACAATAATACTGCTGAAAGTAATGAAAAAAACCAACATAGACAGAACATACTCAAGGTGCACAAGAACAACTTTTGACCAGAGACTGCTGATACTCTGGAAGCATTGCTAATTTAAGTATCATGCAGGGAGAGGTGGTTTAGCTGTTCCCAGCTCATCTCATGTGCTAAGGCACATCTAGGATAGAAGTAGTGGAGGGAAGGAATAAAAATCTTAAGAACTTAAGGTGCTTTGTGTTTGTGTTTTTTTGTTTGTTTGGGTTTTTGTTTCATTGGATTGGTTTTGTCTGTTTTTAAAGTAATTAAATGCAGTTGTAAGGAAAAATGGAATCACAGATCTGCATTTTTCACTGAAAAAGGAAAAAGAGAGACCATTTAGAACATTCATCAGATACCACCAAAGGGGAAACGAATGACCATTTTTGTATACAAAGTCATCTTAGTTTAGCTAAGCTTTAAATGGAATATCTCACAGCCGTTAGGTCATCTGACAGAGCAACAGGATAGTCCTTCAAGACAAAGGAAGCAACATCAGAAAGAACCCTCTGTCTGTGACTATGCCAATCATCAAGAATGCTTTAATGATGTAAATTTTATTGCAATTTGTTGAAATATAAAATATAATCTAAGCTGAGGCAAATACACCTTTTTGTTTTACATTTGATGAAGGACTGACAGGTGTGAACAACCACATGTCAGAATGCTCAGAACTCAGAGCATGTTTTTGCTGGAACAGAAGGGTATTTTTTTTGTTTCCTCTGAGGTGCTACCTGGCCTTTGTGCTAGAACAGACTGATCTCATTGCTGCTAGGAAGGATCATGGGGTCTCTTCTTCCTGGCTCATCAAGTGAGAGGTGAAATGATTGCAGATGTGTGGCAGAGCTGATGAAGAGCTGGGAAGCAGGCACAAGTAAGACTGGCTTGGACAGCAGATGCTGAGAGGAGATGGATGCCAAAGCTGGGAAGAGTATTACTCAGAAACATCAGTGCCTGGAGGCAGAGAAACTTGAGTGGAATGTTGATGGACAAGACAGTAGCACTTGGTGAGCTAAAAAAGGGAGCAAGGCTGGAATACCTAAAGTGAGAGAGACTCAGTGAAAAGAGGAGGACAGGGGCAGCAGCCCTCTGAGATACAGGAAAGCAGAAAAGCAGCAGGTTGGAGGGGACGGGGCTAAGAAGTCTGATGACAAGTACCTTTTGATATGGGAAAGAAACTCATATAAGCATGAGATTGCCTATGTCAGTCCAAGAAAACCCTTTTTCTCAAGTGGTCAACAGCGGGTACCTACAACACAACATCAAAAATGGGTGTGACGTGTAGAAGAGCATGTGGCAGTATTTCCCCAAGACAGTGTTTCACCACCATCTCCACAGTCACAAGACTAAGGTCCCTAACACCTGATGAGTTCTCCTGTAGTGAACTGTCCTGTTGGGGTTTCAATCTTTGTAGGCTCTCAGCATTCACAAGACAGTGTGGCAGAGGGATGAGGAGCATACACACTGTGCAACAAAAATATACAACTATGCAATGACTTTTGTTTGCTTGGAGCCTGCAGCCGGCTAGTCTCATTTGATAACCCAAGGTCTCATCATGAAAGATAAGGTCAATGACCATTCCTAATCCATCTTCTCCAAGCTACTAATAATTTTGCAGCATGCTGTCAGAGCCTCCAGGCATCTTCCCTTCTATGCTGGAAAGTTCTAATTTACTGTGCAATTTCTTCCATGGGAGCCGTGTCATACTCCAGGCACTCACCGTCACTCTTTAAACTCTTCAGTTTATACTTTATGAAGAAGACCAGAACTGCATAGCATTCACAAATACAGCTAAATCCATAACTGGCACAGTGGTACAGTTATGTTCTACATCTTGCTCCCCATTCCCTTCATAATAATCCCTAACACTGCATTTCTTGGCACTAATGAACCTATGTTTCCACAAATCTGTTAATACTCAAGGTCTCAGTCCTGAGAAGTTGAGGCTATTCACATTATCATCAAATAAACTAAGAAAAGATTCATTTATTTTGTGCTTCTTCCATGTGCACTACATCAATTTTTGCCTGACATTTAATCTCCAGATCAATACAAAAGACCTGTCTGAAATTCTTCAGAGTTCGCGTTTATTAATTTTACGTTGAATAACTTAAGTGTCATCATCAAATGGGTCACCTCTCGATTTACCCTTTTTTTCCAAATCACAAATATTTTGAATGTCACAGGCACAAGAACTGATCCCTTGAGATTCTACTGGTGACCCTTCTCCACCTTGAGGATGGACCATTAATTCCTGCCTTTTTTAATCTATCTTCTTCTTTAGCCACATAAGAGTTTTTTCTTCTATTCCATGGTAGATTAATTTCTTTAATAGCTTCTGGTAATGGACCTTGTTAAATTTCTTTTGAAAAATCAAAGTAGACACACTACCCATTTGTCAGCCCACTTCTTTAAAAAGAAAATGAAATTGCCTCTTGCTCAGTATCATACTCATTGACAAGCTCAATATTCCTAGGTTCAGTACTACAAAAAAACACAACCCTACCCCCTCAAATGGGCTCACTGAATGTACTTCCAGGACCTTCCCTAGCATCTTTTAGAAATATCCAGTGATTCCCATCACTGACTCTTCCTTTGCAGTTAACAATTGCATCAAATCTTGGCAATGTTCAATCCTCCTCTGAGGCCAAAATGCACTTAAATATACGATCTTATCACTGCGCTTTCAGTTAGGTGACAGAAAACTGTGGGAAGTTGCTTCACATGCAAATCAATTTAATGACATGTGGTAAGATGTACACTTCCTTTCTCTCCTTCTCCCCATCTTCTCTTCCTAAAAGGCTAAGCAAACAACACACTTTAATTAGCAGAATTCTCCCACTGCAAAACTAAGTAAAGAAGCTGAAAAAAACAAAAAAAAAAGAAAGATGAATCAGCTCTATGGCACTACAAAGACGCTCACATGAACAGTTCCAGGTTTGTCTCGTTCCAAAAGCTGGATGCATACAATGAACAAGCTATAAAACTTAGGCAGTGTTTCATGCCTTACTCACAGGTTGTGTATGTGTGAGAATGCACACATCTATCAAAAACAAATATATGTATATGCTTCATAAAGAAGCACACATCCCTTGTATGCCCATGTGCATACACACACATAAATACGAACACTGTTTCAAGAGCTTTAACAATTTGGAGCCCAACTATCAACAGATACTTCTGGTTTCAACGCTTCTCCCCAGCCTTTCACCAGCTTTCCAACTACAAACTAGGGACGATACCCCTCACCCTCATGACCTTTATAAAACTAAACCTTTGTCTCCACAAAGTGTTCTGGTAAGGTTAGAGAAACTTCAGAGTGGAACACTAGTTTTGTCTCCAGGCAGGATTTCAGTGGTGAGCAGTAACTAAGGCTGTGGGAGAGGTCGATCCAGGAAGTCAGAAGAAACCACCAAATAACTCTTTGAGGTGCACACAGTGGGACAGGGCAGGCAAACAGGGTAGCCCTGCAATTGCACAGGAAGGGTCAAACTGTGGTCAGAAGGCCACCTTAACTTCCCACTTTAATTTTTGAGCTCTTTTAAACCTTACTAACGTAATACTCTTTTTTCAGCACTACTTTTTGTGGTTGATTCATTTTATATAAGGAAGCAAAGAAAAAGCAGAAACATGTTGGTTTTAATCCCTGACATGCTCAGAGAGCCTGGACACAGTTACAGGAGAGAAAAATTTGCCCAACTAGCATTGGTCATTCAAACAGAAAGCTGATTTACCTTTTCAAGCTCCTAAACATAAAAAAAACAAACACCTCCCCCCCCCAAAAAAAACAAAACCAAACCAAAAAAAACCAAACAAACAAACAAAAAAAGAAACCAAACCAAACCAAAAAAAAACCACACACCAAACCACAAAACATCACCACAATATTTCTTCAATTTGTAATGTTGACTTTAATGAATACATATCTATGGAGAAGACTTTCAGGTATCAGTGATCACTTCCTGTGAGCTGTCTCTGAAGTGTATACATGACCCATTCTGCTTTCCTCTGTCCATTGCAAAGAGCAAAGTAAACCCCCATTTTCAATGTTTACCTATGAGGAAATATTTTACTGCTCTACAAGTAGATCTGCAGAGATGTTATGTTCAATATCTCAAAAACTTCTTGTGCGGCAACGTGTTACACAAATCCTTTTCTTACAAGAACCTTACTGTAGTTGCGAAACAAGTAAAACATATGGACACTAAAAATGCACAGAAACACATGAGTTCAGATTTATTTCTTCTCAGCTTATTATACAAAAATAAGATGTGTTTCATATTTACTCTTAGTCATCCATAAAGGGAGATTCTGGTCACCACCAGAATGATAATTTTGCTTTATCTCTTCACATCAAAGTTTCCATGCCTTTAGCTAGGATGTGTCTAAACCAACAGCTGAACCAATGTTTGGCACAAGTGAGGAGGTGGAAGCCTCCAGAAACAGATCTGTGACTACCAGAGGAAGTTTTCATGCTACTGGTGGGCAATCTCATTCTGGATTTCTCTGCCCACTCCTCACCTCTGTCTCCAGCTGATGGCATTTTGATCCTTGAAAAACACCAAAGGCCAATTTAACTTTTTATACAGTCCTGCTCTGCGATGAGAATACTTGGAAAGACACAGTTCTAAGCCACGAGGCAATGCAGCTGCTTAGAATAATAATGAAAAAGCTTATTTTTGTTTGGTTGTTTTTTTGTTACTCATTATTGTTCATACAAATAATCGGTAACCCAAGTGATGCTTAACAGCCACTTTCTTCTCTGTTACAGAAGCTGACCATAAAATTCAGGCCAACAGAGTTCAGGTATAACAGAAAACCATTTCTCTTCAACGAAGCATGTCAGGGCATGCTCTTAATTACACTGCTGCAAAGAAGGGCATTTAAGAACACATTTCAGGAATGGAGACTCTAAAAGCTTGCCGAAATCAACTCAGCTGTGAGGACACTGACACTGGAGAGAACTCTGCCGGCTCAATGCCGAAGAGCTGCCAGTGCGCAGCCAAACGTGGCTTTGGACCTGGGCAGGGACCTGGCTAGGGACCACCTGCCAAGGCTTTGCTGCAGTGGAAGGAAGCCAGTGTGTTAGGACACCTAATTATCCCTGCAGCGCTTGCAGTTTCACAAAAAAAGCGTGCCTAGGCTGTGCAGGCAGGGCTTTCTCATCCGCCCGCCGGCTCCATACCAAAAATACCACTAGTAGGCAGGAATATTGTCTGTGAGGGAGCAAAGGAGATGAAATATATCTCCCAATGCATAGTTGCCACTTTCATTGCACCTAGAATATCTTTACCCGTGGTCTCCCCACTAAGCAATTCAGATTGTCAGTACTTTTGGAAATCTTCTCCTTCCTGTCAGATAGCGCTGTCAAAAAAACTAGACACTGTGTAGTCGTGTAGGTGAAACTAAGAGCATTTTTTTATTTTAGGAAAAGAGTGTGTCGTGAGGCTTGTCTGCATCACTCTCATGGCTGAGCAGAGACTGAGGCAAGCTGGAGGCGGATAGCTAAACCAGCAGGGACAGGAAAACTCTATGACAATTATTTAATATCATTCTGTTAATCAGGCACTGCATGGAAAAGTCAGTGGAAAGTGCTCCCAAAATATCCAGAAGAGAAGTTTTGCCATTGTGATCAGAAATAGGTACAACAGACAGTGAGCTGAAAGGAAAAGCAAATAGCAAGTACTGACAGGTAGCAGAAGTAAACAGCTATTTCACACATTTGTGTGAAAAAATCTCACCATTAAAATTGGACGTAAACTACCATGTGAACCAAAAGAACTGTCAACTACATAAATCTAAATGATTCATTCCAGACCTAACCTCACTGTTTGCTTTGGTATAATTGCCTAGGTCTGTGTATCAGAACTTGAGTACACCTTTTCTTCTGACATCAACAAGTGGTTAACTTTATAGGCTGTTAGTGTAACAAAGCGTGACAAGTTAATAAATATTTTCCAAGATGTTTTTGTTAAAACCAGAAACAGAAGCCAGCTTTTCACTACTTAACCAAACAGCAAAATAATTTGTCATATAACCTAATCCACTTATTTATGAACACATGATTGCAAACAATCACATTTTGATTGACAGAGGCTCCATACATAATGATATTCCAGTACATCTGGATTCTCCAACATGGGCTGAGTACAGTGCTTCGCAGCATACATTAGCAGGAAAATGCAACAGAGTCTCACAAGAGTATGCAAGTAAGCACTTCACATGGTGTGGTTAACCACTATCCTGGCAATTCCCCTGTACCCCACTGGGCAGTTGTTTGCCATGCCCACGTATTGACCCACAAACATCTGTGTAACTTCGCCTCTCCTCGCTCTCTAGGGCTACGGTGCACCATGAGCAGCTGAGTTGGGCTGTATTTCACTAACAGTAAATGAAATGTCATCTATTCAGAAAAGCATAGCCTTAGATTTATCCAAGGCATTAAAAAAGAAATCACAGTACTGGGACAAGGATGCCCGCTCCCGCTGCCAGCTGGGAACACGGAGCGAATTACCTCACTTCACAGCCCCCACTGCACACATTCACCAGCTGCTTTTCCTCAGGCAGGAAGTGAAGAGAGAGCAAACCAGAACTGCTTACTGCCCACACTGCCCTAACACTGGCAGAAACCCTGCCCTGCTGCTGCAGCTGGTGGCAGATTTCCTGCCAACGTTAACAAGGCCAGGTTTGTGGCCAACCTATTTTTCAAGAAGTTTCCACAAACCTAAGTGGAAATTATGATCTTCTTGGCACTGCCTGATGAAACCATGCAGCCGTGCCCCACAGCAAGTTTAGAATGTCATCATTCTGGAGGGCTCAGCCTTAAAAGCACCTGCTCTTTGCATGATGCAGGTGTGAGGATGCCAGCACACACACCCAACACCATGCCAAGAAAGCGCTGCAAATCTTAATTCTTCTGCCAGCACATTTCATGGCTCACCATCTTTGACGGAGCACCAAAACACATGCATGGCTCAGTGTCAAGCAGCATACCGCTCACTCAAATACCATAATTCAACTCTTTAATCCTTGTATTACTAAAAACAACCAAACAAAAAAAAAAAACACACCAACCAACAAAAAAAACAACAAACAAAACCACTAAAACAAACAAACAAAAAACACATTAAAAACCCCCAAACAACAACCAACCAGATCAAAAAACCCACACCACCACAACAACCTAATAAAAAAGTCAACTCCCAGATTTTTTTTTTTCCCTTGAAGATAGCAGTCTGACACCATCATTCAAGACACCTAAATGTCCACATAGATTCCTATTTCTGTCATAAGATGGCTAACAGAGCTTCGAGCCAGTAAGACGCATATACCAGAAGACGCAATTTTCTAAAAGCAGGAAGACAAAGATAGTCTCAAGGAAAATGCCTTCAGTTTGTTCAGAAAGTAACCAAAATTTACTCAACAATTTTCTCTAAACAAGAAGTTTCTCCTCTTCAATGAGCTGAAACTGTACAGTAATCCCCTGTGTCCCTGGAAGCACGCAGTGAATATACTGGCAAATCAGATTTACGGCCCGGGAACATTTTCTCAAATCTTGAAATTTTAAGAACACTGCAAAGCCCGGCACAAGCACAGAATCATACCTTAAAATTAAACTAAACCAGTTCTGCTTTTCTTCTTTGGGTTAAATTAGAACATTTGTAGGGGGCATATTTATGTGTCCAATGCAAAGACACATGACTGACTTAGAAAACCGGCTATCATTTTGCCTTATTTAAATTACCACTTCTATGCTTTAGTTGCATTCACTTAAAGAAAATATGAAGCTGTGTAATCTAATAAACCCAATCAGCATTACTGAAGTATATTGCTACAAATAGCTGCGGTAACTACCAGCATGCACAATTCTCAGGGAGAATACTCATGGAGCAGCCTAGTGCTGCAGTGATTCTCTACACGTCACAAAGCCTCAGCTGAAGGCTGGGATGCAAATGGACTGTGAAGACGGTCTGGCCAGAAAGCAGACATATTTCTGGCACTCACTGTTTCTCACCTCTGTGGAAAACAAATGTCAAGATGAAAGAAACTATTAGCTGACTCAAGATATTTAAAGTGACTCTTACAGTAAAGTGAAATTTTTAACACTCAACCCTGCAATCAGCTGTCCCCTGCCAATCTTTTGGCATCTTAATTCTTCTCAGAGTCAGTGGATTTAACAGTGGTCTACACCAAGGGTCTATCTGCACTAAAATTACTGAGGAATGAGGGCTGCCAGTGCTGAACTTCTGGAACTGCCCATTTGCAGCTACCACACCAAGGACAGCTGAGGCACATGCAGAGCTGACAGGCAGAAAATTTAGCTTTTAAAACTGAAGAAGTATTAGCAGGAGAGAAGGGGAAAATAAATAAATAAAAAAGCTCTTAGGACTCCTTAACTCTGTAACAAGTAAGATTTAGGAAAAATATTCCAAGATAGAAATAGTATTGCTTATGGTGACAAAATAATAAAATCAGTGTCCTCATACTGAACTGGTTGCACTGGCTACAAGATTAGTTACCAAAAATAAATAAATAAATAAATAAAATCAATGTGATATTGCATAAAATTACTGAAGAAGATCATCTGTCAAAGCCATTACGTGCTGACAAAATGAATACAATCAACGTCTTGGCCTCCAGTCTGCACCCTTGACATATAACGCGGTAAGAGTATTCAAGGTATCTGACCACAACTTTTAGACTACAGAAAAATCAAAGTAATAAAAAAGGTAACTGTCCAACCTGAAAAGTACATGAACAGCTTTTGTTAAAAACTCCAAACACTTCCTCCCTCTTTTGAGATTTCTTCTCTTGTCAGAGGATCTGTTCATCTGATGACCAGGTTCAGTTTCACCCCTATGAATGCAGCAAGCCAACAGGAGTGGGCATAGTGGGCTGCTAGCCATAGATGAATACCCCGCTGCTGCGTACTAAGCAATCCAGACTTCCCATGCTGGGCTATACTCCCAGCCTGACATGTGGGAAAATGATCCACTCCTCCTGCCTCCTCCTCTGATGGACTTTCACTACGTGCAAGAAAGTCCAACCATACGCAACAAGCCACGGGCTGGTCAATAGAGAAATGACAGGTAATGGCCACATTCATCATTTCTCCTCCAATGGACATAATTATGTGGCTGTTCTTCCCCCAGTAAATTCTCGGGAACATCAGTATCTAAGGTAGTTGTTTCTATCAGTTTTATTCCAGTCAGGGTCAAAGATGAGTAGCAGCATTGGAGAAGTATGGCAAACACACAGGCAGACACAACTGCATAAGCCTCAGTTAAAAGGAAATCAGACCAAAAAAAAATAGCATACGGGGTGGTTTTTAAAAAGAAAATGAGAGCTTAATTCAAAGCATTAATGAGCATGAGGTGCTTAAATGTCTTTAGATTTTTTTGCCTCCAGCAAGCAAAGCCTACTTTGTTACCTAAGACACTCAACTCCCAATAATTTTTCATTCAAATCCACAAGTCGGGAAAGATACCTTTAAAGTCCAAGTCCAGTTTCTTACTCCTGCAGGGAACTGCATATAGTCCTGTTCATAAATTTATGAACTTCGTTCTAAATTACTGGACTTACTCCTTTTACCAGAAGACTGCTGGAGCTCCTTACTCTTGCAGAAACTTTCTTATCATTTCCAGATTAAATTTATAAATGGCCAATTTATATTCATTTGCTCTTGTGATGACATTGTCTTTTATCTTAAATTAGGTTTAAGTTCTCCAGGGCACTGACCAAATCTACGTAAGTATAGAGAGTCCTGAGTGTAATAGTTTCCCAATCATAATTCAGAGCTTTTCTTACAATGACAATACAATAAATAATAACAATTTGGTTTTTTCTGTTCCCCTGGTCTGATATTCTTCTGCCACATGTCTAATTAGTGCAAGGGCACTCACGTGGAATCTGATCCAGTATATCATGATGAAGCAGGTGAGACTGCAGTCCTGCCTCACCTCTAACAAGCTGCTTGGCTGTACAAGTACATTGACACTATGAGCTATCATTTTTATTGTGATTATGTAGAAGTAAACAAAACACAGGGAAAAAAAGGGTAGAAGACCATGGCTCTTTTAGTATTACAATTTTTGATGGAAGTGACGAACTGAACTCACACAGAAGACTGGGAGACACACAAAAAGTAGCAGATTCCTCCTCACAGTCGGGATTCACATTACTAGAAGCAGGTCCTTCCCCCCCTCAATAGTCTACAATTTGGGTTCCTGAACACTTCTGCTCAGAATAAAATAATACTTCTTACCTACAGTAGCATCAACAACAATAAACCGCAGGCATAGAGACACCTACTTTATATTCATACAAGCAAACATCAGATCTAGAAACTTTACTGAACAATAAAATTTCCCTGATCCTTCTTAGTACAGATTTTGCACATCTGCTGTTTTTGGCGCCTCTGACCACAGTGGCAGCATGCTTGTCAGTCACTCTGCAGTCCTATCTTTGTTAAGATGCCACACTCACCACCTGCGCATCAGGCAGAGCATGCCATGTGTTTTACCTATTCTACATAAATGAACAAAAATTCTACAGAGATTGCATATTTTCTGGGTTTTTTTCATTATTTGTTTAATGGAATAACTGGCCTGAGTTGCTTTCCACACATTTCAGCTGCCCTGGCTTAGCAGAAAATCAAGTTCCAACTCTGAATGCCAGCATTTAAACAGCCAATTTATCACAATTCAAATGGCAGTGGTAAAGCCATGTACTTAAAAAGCTCATGGAATAATCTAAAGAAAAAAAAAAATAAAAAAAAAATTGTTCCTAGAATATTAATGAAAGCAAGAAATTAACATGACTCTGTTTTCCAAATGCTGCCAGAAGTAAAGGTTAACAAAGGGGGGGGGGGGGGGAGGGGGGAAAGAAAAAAAAAAAAAAAAAAAGGATGTCGGCGGGGAAAAAAAGTAAATATTTTAGGTTAA
>JANHFX010029803.1:85324-111526 GCA_027560015.1 Chloroceryle amazona
GGGGTGTAAAAAAAAAAATTAAAAAAAAGGACTGAACCTCCCTTTAAAATTATTGAATTGTTTCAAAGCACCAAGGACACAGAAGAGAACAGCAAGCAACTGCTACAAAAATAAAGCTTCAGAAAAACAGGGGAAATTATAATCTAACTTTTGTCTGCTTTCAATAAAACCAGATTGTCTTTCACAGTAAGAAACTAAGTGCTAGATATGCAAAAAACTGCAGGGGGGAAGTACTTACTTAGGGAAAAGATAGCTTATAAGCAAAAAAAACTAAATTGGGTGAACATATGGGAGAAAAAGAGAGGAGAAGACAGATAATGTCAAAAATTCAGGGAATTTGCACAAGTCTGGTTTGCAGTCACTCATGAAACTGGTATCAGGAAGAGCAGGATTACTTTCTCTTTAGTTAATGCAGTTCCAAAGGACTGGACGATTAGACAAAACCCACCTCTGAGAAAATGATAATACAGAGATATAAAAGATATTTATGTAGATTCTCTATCTTTTTCTTGAAGAGAATGAAAACCCAAAGAGCAAAAGAAACAAAAATCTGAAACTCAGTCACTCACCCAAACACCTGTAGGGAACCACAATATGTGGGTGACCGTTGCACTGCTTCCAGCCCCTCCTGCACCAGTTCTGAATCGTAACTGGCTGGTTGGCTTCGACAACGTTGGTGATTTGTAATTCAGGGTAGACCTAGTGTGAAAAGGATAAAAAACAAACAAACAAACGTTATCACAAGTGTGCAGTCTGGGTGATGCAATACTGTTACAGGTGTTTACAATGTGGGTGTCTCAATACAATACTCATTTTCCTATCTTCTCCCTCTTCTGCTGTGTAATGTATTTACTTCTTGGTATGAGTATGTGCACTTACCTGGAAAAGCTGCTGTGTTTGTTCATCAGTAAAAACACATGGCTGTCAGATCAGAATACAATGGTGGTAACAGCTGGCTGTCAAAAGGTAACTTGGCCTGTTACGCTTCCCTATGCTATAGAGATCAGCTAAACAGGCATTTCACAGTTGACTAAAATACCCTCTCCTCCATTCCCAGGCTACCACTTTCCTTGCAAAACCCCATATATCTGGCCTAATTTCCATACATCTAAAGCTAACAGCATGCCTTCCTGTTTACCTCAAACATTTTAACAAACATCATACTTTTCCATTTCTGGAAAAGTACTGTCTGTTGACTCAGTTACTCATATTTAGTGTTACATCACCAATATAAACCTATTTCTAACTTTCCTAAATTGCCAAGATCAATATCCTACCTGCTCGCAATACTGCAATACAGTTCTACACCTATAACCATGCCAGCAGCAAACTAACTTATTGGCAAGCCACAACTCAGATCAAGCCATATATTTGGCTTATTATCTCCCCCAGTCCCCTTATCCCACTCCCTTTGTTTAACTTACTGTCAGTAATGGCTCATCTGGCTTTTCACCAAGGATGGGTCATAGCCACTGACCTTCAGTGAAGACTCACCTTCCAGTCACCTTCTACACACGTGCTTCAGTTCACTGTGAGCATGCTGCCTTACACTATGCTACAGTTCTACACTATGAAAGGATTTAAGAGCATGCAAATCACATTCCTTATGGATAAAACTTAATGGGAATATGTGTTCCTGGAGTATACCTAACAGGTGGTTAGTCCACGCCACCAGGCCAGAGCTAATCGAAGCAAATCCTACAAGGTACAGCTAGCATAGATGCTTAGCCCCTCTTCCTTCACTTAGCACTTCCAACCCTCACTGCACCACCACAGTATTTGCTAAAGCAGCCTCTGGCTCTTGCTTTTGATTTTTCAAATAGTTAATCTTATCAGCCTTAATGTCAAACTCAAAAGGCACTAGTTTTCCTTTGCCTTTCTTCAAGCAATTCTTACCAATTTCTGAGTATGAAAGATCTGAGGATTTAGATGGACTGAAAGCTACAGTCCACTCATACCTACCAGTGGAAAAGAAAAACAGAAATAACAACAAACCTAAAGAAAAATAAGTAATGGGAGACGGTCTAAAAATACCGTGCAGAAAAGGAACATAACCTCAACTAAAGAGAGATGGGTTGAAATTGGGTGAATTCTGGGAGTCCAAAGCTAATATGCTTGAAAAACCACCACAAGAATCTCAACAGCATTGACACAAGGAAAAATGATGCATCTCAATCAACTATCTCCCCCAAGCTCATAGGATCCCAGTTAGCCAGTGCTTACTGGTACTCCCCATAACAATCATTTAAAATGTAACTGCGGAAAAAATGGAGCAAGCAGGTTGACTGCAGCTTGAGTAAAAGTTTCAAACTTTAAAAGGCACTAAGAAACAACAATACACCCTTTTCAGATTTGAGATTAGTAGTCGTTGAATGAATGTGGCCTGGTCTACAGGCATGGTGACATCAGAAATTCATCAAAACATGATTGGATATACTTGGGAGGAATTTCTTACTTTCACTAAGAGAAAGGGGCCAGCATAATTGTAAAATTGAGTAACATTAACCACTTAATGCACAAAATAAGACCAGGTACAATACCAAGGAAATAATGCACTTTATGCTAAAGAGATTGAACATTAACCTTGGCTTCTATTAGAAAACAGCATTTTTTAATCAGATACCTCTTGCTTTGTGTAAGCACTTCACATAAGCCACCTGTACATTTCTGCCAGCAGCAACAGCACCCTCAGCTCACTACACTGAAGGTTAAAGCATGCACTGAGGCTTCAGATGCGACCTTCTGTGTTAACCCAGGACATGAGATACAGTTCACTTCAAAAAAAACCCATAGAGTAGAACTGAAAACTTAGAAGTTTCCTTACTCAGAAGATTGTAGCTTTGCTTCGTTCTTTTTGTCAGCAGGTGACCAGGGCTGGTGGTCATTGTCCACATTACAAATATACCACCATTTTTACACCACTTGCAGAAGGCAGCTCCAGAGGAACTTGCTGCTCCACCTGCTCCATCAGTGCTTCAAATACTGAACTCTGAACTGTGAAACAGCACGGTTGCAAATTCAAGGAAAGCACCACTTTTCTCTTCAATCTCTTCTTCTTTTCCCTTTGGTCCCCTCAGTTCCACTGAACAGGTTTGCGCATGCTTATGACTTTCGTCAAAGCACTGCCAAAATGGGTAAGGATGTTGCTGCAGTGGCAAATTTCACACCTCAACTGCTGTGTAAATATTACACTGAAAGGTACCACAGCTGCCTCAAGAGTTAACAAGCAAGATTTGAGAGAAAGATTTTATTTTCTTTGAACACTGCCTTTAGGATCATCATGCTGCATTCTTCCAAGTTCATATGTCCACAGGCGTCACATCTGAATAATTACAGCCCACAGTTACATAATACTGGATGCTGTCACAAACCATGCGCTTGTTATATCATGGTATCACCAACACATTCTCATTGGAAACATTTTAACATTCCTCAGGGTTATATGCCAGGAGTCACATATAGAGAAAGTAAATGCTTTAAATGAAGACAATAAATAAATAAATAAGTATCAATGATTGGATAAGAAAGTTTAAAAAGGAAAGGAAAAAAAAAGAAAAGGGCAATCTGTGCATCCACAGGTACATGTACATAGTTTTAAAAGATAAAAAATAGGATTCTGATCTGTGAAAACAGACACAGTTGCATCCTGAGGTAAATTTCTAATAAGCAAGAGTGAACTACTACCATAGAACTTTCATAAAATAATATTAGAGTGGGGGAAAAAAAAAAATTGCACATCCCCAAACCACCATTGTAACTTCTGGTTAGTACAGTGGACCAAATTCCAAGTAGTTAACAGTATTTGTCCAAAGCACACAAAGACAAAGAAATACAAAGAAACCTCCTTTTCTGTTCCAGCATCAGTTACTAAACTCCTAATTTCCTTGGACAGCTCACACAAAGCTCTGTCCACCCTTCACAAGAGAAAACAGTGTTTGAATTTCATTATCAATAGGTTAATGCCAGCAACACATATATGCTGAGGAAAGTCTGCTCACTAAACTTACATAAGGTATTTGCTCTGAACTGTGGTGGGACCTACTTAGTGGCACAGAAAAATGAGACTTGCATTTATTTATAGTGTCCCTGATGAGCCACTGGTCCTTCTAGAGAGTCAGAGCAAGCAGCTCTAGAAAATTACAGGAAATCCAAACTTTCAACGTTATTGTTAATTGCAGCAGAGCCATTCCTTTAATATATTTTAAAAGAAATAGTGAAAGAAACAGAGAACAACATAATCTAAACATTTTAATTGGCAATCAAAAGATACAGCTAGATCTTAGTTTACTTCCCTTTACATTACTAAGTTTCCTTATATACTCCTATATAACCCCAGGAAGGTGATGAAGCAGCTGTTCTAGAGGTCATCTATAAGCACATGGAAGAAAAGGTTATCAGGAGTAGCCAGCATGGATTTACTAAAGGGAAATCATGTCTGATTAATCTGATAGCCTTCTATGAAGGTGTGACTGAATGGGTAGATGTGGGGAGAGCAGTGGATGTTGTCTACCTTGACTTCAGCAAGCCTTTTGACACTGCCATAAAACACCCTTGTGGTTAAGCTCAGGAAGTGTGGTTTAGAAGAGTAGACAGTGAGATGGGTTGAGAAGTGGCTAAACAATAGAGCTCAGAGCATCATGATCCAGTTGGCGACCTCTAACTAGCAGTGTTCCCCAAGGGTTAGTACTGGATACAGTCTTATTTAACACCTCCATCAACGACCTGGATGATGGGATAGAGCATACCCTCAGCAAGTTTGCTGATGATATGAAACTGGGAGGAGTGGCTCATACACCGAAAGACTGTGCTGCCATGCAGGGAGATCTGGACAGACTGGAGAGCTGGGCAAAGGCAAACCTAATGAAGTTCAACAAGGATAAGTGTAGAGTCCTACACCTGGGGAGGAACAACACCACACACCAATACAGGTTAGGGCTAGACCTGCTGGAAAGTGGGCCTACAAAGAAGGACCTTGGAGTCCTGATGGACCATATGTCATTGATAGCACAACAATGTGCCCTTGTGGTCACGAAGTCCAATGGTATCCTGGGGGGCATAAAGAAGACTGTGGCCAGCAGGTCCAGGGAGGTTCTCCTCCCCCTCTACTCTGCAATAGTGAGACCACACCTGGAGTATTGCATCAAGTTCTGGTTTCCCCAGTTCAAGAGGGACAGGAAAATACTAGAGAGAGTCCAACAGAGAATTACAAGGATGATTAAGGGATTGGAACATCTCTCTTATGAGGAGGGGCTAAGAGATCTAGGGCTGTTTAGCCTGGAAAAGAGAAGACTGAGAGGGGATCTTACGAATGCTTACAAATATCTGTCGGGTGGGTGTCAAGTAGAAGGGGCCAGTCTCTTTTCAGTGCTGTCTTGTGATAGGACGAGATGTAATGGTCACAAACTGAAACACAGGAAGTTCCACCTCAACATGAGTAAAACCTTCTTCACTGTAAGGGTGACAGAGCACTGGAACTGGCTGCCCAGAGAGGTTGTGGAGTCTCCTTTTCTAGAGACTTTCAAGACCTGCCTGGATCTGTTCCTGTGTGGCATGCCCTGGATCTTTCTGCACTGGCAGGAGGGTTGGACTTGATGATCTCCAGAAGTCCCTTCCAACCTCTACCATTCTATGATTCTATGATATCTGAAATAAAAATCTATGAAGCCTCTGTAGGCTACTCAGATTTTAATGTAATCTTATTTACACTCCTGTTTATCACTACCAAGTCTGATGCATAATGATTTAATACTTATATGTAAATGTGCTTAATAAAAGAAAGGGCATTTTGGTCTATCTACATACAAGGGTGTTGGCAGGCGGTCAACATGAGCTCCCCTGCAGTATGCTGCAGGCAAGAGGGAGGCACAGCTCCTGGGCACATGGGGAAGAGGACCTTCTTGGAATACCAGGCCCAAGGTTTTAGGAGGACTTGGATGAATTGGAAGGAGTTCAAAGAACAGTCAAAGAGCAACAAGGAAGTGCTTGACTCCAGGAATATTCCATTTTGTACTGCCAAGGCTGGCAGTAAACTTCATTTATAACAACCTTCAGAAACTGAAAATCTGTGAACATCTTAATTTATCTTATAAATAGCTAACAAAAGTGAGTTACTGCGTGTTGAGGCTGAACGACTGTGATCCTGAGGGTGCTTCTCAAAGTAGCCTACCCACTACTAGAGTTTTCTATGTTAAAATGGGAAATGACTACTTAACAAGGATAATCCTACTCAGCCATTGCAATGGTACCTGGAAACACATCCTATGAATGATAACAGTCATCTCTGATGATTTCCCTCACACATACAGAATCACGGACTAGCTGATGTTAGAAGGGACCTCTCTCTGGAGGTCATCTGGCCTCACCCCCATGCTCAAGTAGGGCCACCCAGAGTTGGTAGCTTAGGACTGTGTCCAGACAGCTTGTAAATATCTTCAAGGATGGAAACTCCACAGCCTCCCTGGGTAACCTCTACCAGTATTCAAATACCAGTATTAAATGCAACTGAAATCTCTAAGAGAGATAGTTTTGTTTTTAAATTAATCTCTGATATATGATTATATAAATAGGTCTCTCCACCCAGTCATACATGCTCAATAGAAGTAAGCAGATTGCACCAAGATGTACAGAGTTTAAGTAATACTTGAGCATAATCATGAGACAGTCATCTCCAATAGTAAAAGACATTTAGATTTAAAAGTATAGTATTACACCTCTTGATATTACTCAGTATGCCCCATATCTTCTATTGTATCTCTGAACACTCAGATTATTGCTTCTTTTATGTATTTTTCAAATAATTTTTTGAAAAGTTTAGAAGGTTATCTGACGATCAGGAAGTTAGTGGAGCTATTTCAATTTATTTCTGTATTTTTATTACACGATTAAAATCACAACAGAAATAAGTATACATAAATCTTGTGCTATCATAAACTATATGATCGGAATTAGTAGTACAGTTTTATTCTTATTTCTACTTGAATTTAAGGATCTTTTCCTGCATATTTCAAAACCAGAATCATCATAGGGAAAAGAACAAGATTCAGTTTCAGAGTAACACATGGTCCGAGTTACTAATGGATTATGTTCCATCCAAGGAAACCATTAAATGGAACACACTCCTGCACACACTTGCACATACACACAAGTACATGTGGTCTGCACCCCTTGTAAAAAAACAGATGATGTTACACTTTAACATGCATTTTAAAAGAAAGAAAGAAAGAAACAAACAAACAAACAAAACCCAAACAAAGCAAGAACAACAAAACAACACAAAACTGACCAACCAACAACTACCCAGGATGCTTTAAATTCTGTAATCAAAAATAACCATCAGTTGGTGCCCATCTTCAACAATCTGGAATGCCAGAGAACCTGGGCAAGAGGCAAAACCAAACTGTTTAAAATTAAGGTGCAAATAAACATGTAGTCAATTGCCATTTTTTATTTAAAACGCCTTAGTATTTTTGTCCAAAGTGCATCCCACATCAGTTTCAATTCTGACTGTTCCAAATCAGAGATGTGTATTAGCTTAACTGCCACCAAGTGCTGCGTCAGTCTGAAGTGGACATATTTTCTTCTTATCACTTCCTTCTGTTCTTTTTCCTTAATCCTTCGGTTGTTTGCTGTACCTACGCATGAGGTCTTCGCTTAAATTAAATCATGCATTTAGTTTCTAGATCTTCCTTTTACCCTAAGCTTCAGCACCTGTCATGGCCAGACTTTGAAGGCAGCTTGAATTCAAATGTAATGCTCAACTCTCTTCTCTCACAATGAGAAAAGGCTGCTCAGTCTCTCTGAAAGCACATTGTCCAGTCTCTGCAACATGTCACTGAAGAACTGGTGTTAAAGCACCCTAGATCTGACGCGTATTTATAAGCTGGCATTCTGCTTGAAATCTGTCTCAGGCTGTCAGTATCTATATTAAAAAAAATAAATGCAAGACTGACAATAGAAATGCTACAAAAGAACATCCATAAAGATTAATATATATATATTGCTGTAAACAGAAAAAAAAATTAGGGTCTTTTTAGCCGTTGCATCTTTACCATATTGAATAATTTGAATGTTTTGATTTACTGAAAGGGGAAGCTAGGATTCCATTTGATTATATCCAGACTCTGTCTGTTCTCCTCTGCCACTTTCCACCAAAAAAAAAGGAAAAAAAAAAACCCTAACCAAACAAGTTGGTCTGTGGACAAGATTCCTTCCAGAACTTTGCATTTTGTATATTTTATAGTTACAGTATCAAAGTTACTTTAACATTGAGAACTGTTCACAGAAATTGTCAGCCAATTTGCTTTTGGACCTTGTAAACAAAAATTAGGAATGTGATACAGGTAACTATTTACCTCTGTGCTCTAAACAATTATTTTTTTTTTTGTCCATCGCTTCAGTGGTCTGCAAACAGTTACTGCAATCACAGAAGAATACACACATTCAATATCTAGTGTTTAGGAAGACTGTGGTCATAAAATCACCAGTTCTAGATTAACAAATTGTAGTTGGAGTAAAACTATTTCTATTCCTTTCTAGAGTCTATCTTTAAATAAATAAATTAAATCCTGAGGATTTGCCTGTCAGAGGGCAGAAAGAAATCTGCATGTTAAAAACACAGAAAGAAACAAAAGATCAGCTGCTTCCCTGCATTGTCATAGAATCGTAAAATGGATTGGGTTGGAAGGGACCTTTAAACATCGCCTAGTTCTGATGAAATAGAGGCAGAAGGCAGAGACACCTTCCCCTAGATCAGATTGCTCAAAGCCTCATCCAACCTGGCCCTGAACAATTCCGGGGGGGGACACTCACAACTTGTCTGGGCAATTTATTCCAGTGTCTCACAACCCTCACAGTAAAGAATTTCTTCCACATATCTAATCTAAATCTAGGCTCTTTCAGATTGAAAATGTTACTGCTTGTTCTATCACTAGAGTCCCTGCTAAAATGTTCCTCCCCAACTTTCCTTCAAGCCACCTTTAAGTACTAGGAGGCTGCAATAACGTCTCCCTGAAGCCTTCTCTTCTCCAGGCTAAACCACCTCAACTCTCTCATCCTGTCCTCACAGGAGAAGTGCTCCAGCCCCCTGATCATCTTCATGACTCTCCTCTGGACCTGCTCAAGCAGATAGACACATGTCTTTTATGCTGGTGCCCCCAGCACGTTACTTCAGGGCAGTAACAAGCAGACACATTGCACTCATTTTCATGCCTTTGGCAAGTCCACACAGAGGAAGTATACAATAAATATTTCTGTGTGTTTGCACTCAGTGTCTCTGCAAGCTTTCCGATCTACCACTTCAGAAGGGGCGATGCTGCAGAGTCCCCGCTGTCCCAGATCAGCGGCAGCAGTAGTGAGATCACATGAGCAGCAATGACAGAGAGCATGAGCCTGCCCGGAATGAAATGCCCTGTACTCGGTTCATCAATCTGTATCTGGAAAATAGTTACATGCAGATCTCAGTTACTAGGTGTGTCTCATGTCAAAATAGTCTGGTTTATTACTTGTTTTCACCAACTATTTTTCTACATCACTATAGAAGGTCCTGGTATAAAGTAATTTTGACTCTTCATTAAGATCTAAACTCATTTGGAAAATGAGAAGCAGGAATTTTCAGAGTCTAGTTGGGGGTTCTGGGGTTGTTTCATTTGGTTGGTTGGTTTGTTTTTTTTTTTACTCCTTCAAAGTCACATGGCTTAAAGGCTAAAAATTATGTTAAACTAAAAACCTCCATGAAAAAAGGAACTCCCAAACTCTTGTAGAAAGACTCTCCCTTGAACTCTCAAATGCAAGTAAGGAAAAATCAAACATTACACATGCTTAACATGCAACTACCTTCATTCTCCCTTTCACTTCAACCAGCTATACTTATTTTTTGTCCGTTTCTTCAGGAACTGCTGGCCTAAATTATTATTTTTATTATTTATATAATAATTATTATCATTATTTATTTGCTTTCTGTTCGCATGCTCCAGCCATAGCTCTTGATTAGGAGGTATTTGCTGCTGAAATGTAATAAGCATAACATCTCAGGTACTTGTTTCTGTACTTTATCAAAGACATAATACTTCTTATCTTCAGCCGCAACACCTAGCATCCATCCATAACATCTTTCTGTTTTTAATGGATGCAGCCTCACTGAGTCAACCCTCACTCTCACCTAGGAGTTTCACAAATTGCTCTTAAAACTATTTCTTAGGGCCCATCTGACAAACCATCCTCCTCTCTTCCAACATCCCGGCTGTTTCCCTGTTACACACAGTGCTGCTGTTCATGAGTTTCTTGCCATGAAACTCACCCACTATTTCCACTCATTTCACCTCACATGTTGCCTCTGCAATCCACCCATCCTAGCATCCTGTTAGCTCCCCTCTCCAATCTGCTTGCTCACTCTGTGACACTTAAGTCCCATGCTAAGAAGCAAATGTTGTGTCCTCTTCTCTTAAATGTCTTTCAAACCTCTTCATTTTTTCTTTCAAGCATGAAAAGCCAGCATACATTTTAACGCCCAAACTATTCTCCTTCATTACTGAGTCTATCCTATGGAAAAAATAAAATCTAAAAAGCAGTTATGTGTGTGAGGAGATTATGAGCCTTCTATGCATTATCCACAATTGTCAGGAGGAGATGGGGACTGAGAGGGAGAAGACATCAATCTATTGCTGCAGTTTCACTCCTGGTTACGACAACATGCACTTACTGTTTTTCTCTGTGAGCAGGGTATATACAAAATCGTGGTATAACATCCCAGGTGCTTTTGGTATTGAGAGGGGTAGAAACACAAGCTGGTTTTAGTACAGTGGCCTATTGAGATGGCCCACCCGCACAAGGCTTCTTATGTACACGATCTCTTATCTTAAAAAACCCTAAGGTGCTTTTATCTGCAATTTCACAGAAGGCTGCCACTTACCTTGTGATTAAAGCACTCAAAAAAATGCTAGACATGAGGTAGTCTGCTCAACCCCAACTCACGCACAAAGCTCCATGCTTAACACAGCCTTGACTGAACACTCCCACACTGCTTTTATCCGAGTGCTTTCCTCTGCACACAAGGGGAAGCCTCAGAAGCCTATGGAAGCAGAAATAAGGCTGCATGGTCAACCACATTCTCCCCACTGCCTTTCAAGTCCTTGATTTTATAACAAAATTATGTTTGCATGTCATAAGAAAAATCAAACCAAAAATCTTAGCCCTACCAGGCAAATTCTGTTTACCACATCAGGCCTCTAAATTCTCTCTTGTGTAATTATGGAGGATATCCAGCTGTTCATACTGTAAAAACCTCAGCGTAAACAGGGTTGGACTTAGTCTCTTCCAAGCTCCTTCCTGCCCACCCTAAGCATTTTAAAGGTCACTTTAAATGCAACAAACACTTCTATTTCTTTGTAGGTATAAATTTTTCTTCTCAGTGACACAGCAAAGTCAAATTTATCATGCCACCGTAAGCCTGTTCACAATCTTACTCTGATCGAGTACAAACACAGAACATGAGACTGCATCTGTCTGTTACTCTATAGCATCACTAGAATTAATATTGAATTAATAACTAGTCAAGTTAACAGGGTATTTTTATCTCAAAGTAACATACCATGTGCCAAGGATAAGGCTTGTCAGGACTGCTGTCCTCCCAAGAGGGGCTAAAAACAGGCATACAGAAATAGTTCAAGGGAGGGGGAAAAAAAAAAAAATCATCTCCTCCTGTCACTGTGTCACCACACCAAGGAAGGTGTGACAGTGTAAGTAGCTAAAAAGCCTGGGTCTGCTTTTCCAGATTCTCCTTCAGGCTGCCATCCCTCCAACACATCAGTGGGAAGAACGCAAGGCACAGTGGTCTTCTGACAACAGGTCCTTCCTTCAACACATCAATAAATGAAATGTCAGTGATCTCTATAAGACAACTAATACACAAAGAAGGTGCTTAGATTACTCTTTGTTGGCTATAGTAGCAGCATCCATGGGACTGCAATAAAGGCTCGGCTACCTGACCTGGATCTTCAGGAGAAGCCCTTAGTTGGGCTATTCTTTTAAAAAAGCAGACATTAAAAGAAAAATAAAATCAAACCCAAATCAAACCCAAAACAGAGAGAGAAAAAAAAAAAGCAAAAAACAACAAACCCAAACACACACAAAAAAAACCCAAACAAAAATGACACACGACACCCCCCCAAAATAACCCAAAACACACAAAAAAAACCAACCAAACGACCAAACCAAAACCACACACACAGGAAAAAAAAAAAGAAAACACATGCACAAAACAAATATCGAAACAACAAAGTCTGACCTTTCTTTTTGTTCTATTATCATGAAGCTGAAACACTGTATTTCATTTCAAACAAAAAACACCATCAGGGAAAGAACCAGATCTGGTGCCAGCAATTTCTCCCCAAAGACGGGGTACCATTCTGAAGGTATGAAATTAAGGAATTTAGTACCTTTGCAAAAATCGCTACACATGCAAAGCTACAATTTCCTTTTCCCCAGGTTGAAAAGGAAATCGTCAATATAAGTGGGCTATAATACTCATTTAAAACTGTCAAATTTCCTACATGAACTGGTTTCACAAGCTTACCCAAAGAAACCTCCCACCTTTCTGTCAAATGAGAACATATGTGCCTGTAACAGAGTTGTTAGCTATGTCTGTTGAGTAGATGACAGTACAAAACATAACTAAGCTGTAGCATAAAATCTATGAAAATATACTTGAACAAATGTACTTGTTCTCTATTCAACTGTTTTCAAGTTCCACGGCTCACTAAATGACCTACTTTATGTTGAAGTTGTCCTCAGGGCCATGCAAGAATTGTCACAAAGTAACAGGCCTGGGAACTCATTTTTAATAATCTAATTAATTTATGCATTCTTGAGTTTACTGCAGAACTAGCCAAAGGGTAATTTATTAATCTAAGAGCCTAGATTCAGTTGTATGCGTGCCCTGAGAGACAAACGGTGGCTGTGGTTTCCCTGCTCACGAAATCAACTTCAGGCTCTAGTACCAAAACTATGAAATGGTAATATAAGGTCATATTCTGAAACGACAGTTGTACTCCATCACCCAGAATAGAAGAAAACCATGCATGGTTTAGTCCTGTAGTGAAAGGAATACAGAAAAAGTCTAGGAAACCTGCAAGATTGAAACAGACTATCTGATGTTCTACATCAGCTTAAAATACAACTTCACCTTAAAAAAAGCCCTAAAAATTTACAAGTTGAACATGAGGAACAAAGCTATAGGGAGCACAGCTGCAGAAAACATTCAGCACAGTACTGTTTCTTGTTTGTGAACAGCATAGGAATGGTCACCGAGTGCTCTACATTTCCGTGTCTTGTTCCTTTAAAACAGGATGCCTACACTAATTACTTGAGTACCTCTAAGATGGCACTGCATTTTCTTTTTCTTTCAAATCAAGCAGCAATGTTTTTTAATAATTCTTGTTCTTATGCATGTGATATAAATTATATAGACTATAACTTTAAAATATAAATACAGAGTATGTAGTGTTGGAATAAAATATGATAAAAGATTCCTTCCTAAAGAAATTACACCATTCCTCACAAATATTTGTAATATGTATTTCTCCAAATTCCTTCTCAAAACATTTGGTCCAGAGTAATCAGAACTGCCTCATCACTGTCTCACACAGAAAATAGCTTATTTTGACTGTGTACTGCTCTCTTAAGACAGTAACCTGGAGAATACATGACTGAAAATAAATCAGACATTTTTTACCTCCATTACCAATATTAATGATATCTCGGATTAAATGAAGTTCACAGTCAAAGCTCATCTACAGAAACTCTAATTGTCCTGTCTACACAAGGGAACTGCAATTTGGAGCTGTTGCCAAGACAGAAGTTCATTTAGTCTTTCACATTTCACATGTGTCTGTGTTTCAAAAAGGGGACTCAATAAAATAACAATGCTCCAAAACACAGATAATAAATGCCAGCACTGCAGTCCTAAAGCTGAGTAAGTTGAAAAAATGTACTTCAGCCTGATTAGATCCACACAGGCTTATTCAGGATTTAATTTTAAACTTGCACAATACTGTAATCTGAAACAATTTCCAAAATGCAGAAAACCTTACGATCCAGATGTTTGTACAAAGATATGCCCCCTGAACTCCTTAAAAAAAAAAAAATCACTGAGAAACAAGCTACTGGAAACACCTCAGAAGTGTGGACACTACACTGGAATGAAGTAGAGACCAGAAAACTCCCACACCACTTTCACTTGCTTTGTGTATTTAACTTTTAAGTAAGTATATTTTCAAAGAACCATTTATTTCAGATTTGTTTGGTTTGGATTTTTTTTCCTTCTTCCCTCCTTCCCCCCCCGCTTCAATTACTGTTGTCTTTTATCAACTCCCACATAGCCAGCTTCGTTTGAGTCAGGAAGAACAGAAAAACAAAACCAAACCAGTAACCCAAAGAAATGCTTAATTTCTAAAACAAGAAACCATATTAAAAAGTTGAATGCTTTTTCAGTTCTTTTCCAAAGCAATGGAGAACTTTGTAAAATAATAACACAATGCATTACAAACATTGCTGAAACATCTGCAGAAATTTGCTTCACATTTCCATGCTGGGGAAAAAAAAAAGTGTGTGTGGGGGGGAAGTCAGTCAGTAAAGGGCACTGTGAGCAGCAGGCCATGGGCACCTCAGTAGGTCACACAAATAAAGAAATCTGCCAATAAGGCAGCTCATACATACATGGTGCAAATTCTGCCTTTTATGGAACAGGATCTACTGCTTGTCTTTGATAACACTCACAAAGCATTACTGAAAGTTAATGTCCAACAGGACATTAAGAAATCTTCATTAACCATTAAAAGTACTATGGCTCCCCAGATCATTTAGAATTCACTTTTACTCACAAGTTGCACTTACTGTTTCTCTAATTCTGCTTCCTAATATTTCAAGTCCCCAGGGTGAAAAGAGAAGAAGGGTATGGAAGGGAGCGTACAACTGCCGCCTGCAAATATCTTTGGAACAAAGATTGGAAATTTGTCCAAGAAAGATGTAAAAATTCTGGCTTATTTTAGTAAACTGGTTGTCACCTTCATTTCCAGTTGCTAAACCAGACTGAAAACCCAACTAATGCCAATTTTCTGCTAAATACTGTAGCTGCTAAAGAAGCCATGATCCGAGCCCATGAATGATGTCCATGTGGCTATTTAACAGGAGCATCTCCTAGCCCTCTCCCCTTTTGAGAGTAAGCACTTTCAGGAACAGTCCTTCAGATGAAGCTGTGCCCTGGAGTGCATGGGCAACTGCAAGTTTGAAAGCAAACCTAGAAATCAAGTGAGCATCATCATCTGTGTTTCACTCTGAAGAGAAGCCCTACTATTGTTTTTTTTACAACAGACTTGCAAGTCTGCCGGACTGCACGCACACAGGCGCAACACCTGTAGTGGCAGACTGAGTTAGCTCTGGGTCTGAAACAGGACACACGCAGCATTTCCCACAGCAACTCAGCTGCCTAACACTTGGTTTGCCCTTTTGCAATAAAATCATAGGATCTTATTACTGTTTGTTTGGGTTTTTTTTCACAGTGAAAGTCCATGTAGCAGAAAATCCCGGTGTTGCTGCACTGCTGCAGCAGACCCACCCAGCTTGATTTGTTTTCAGGGAGTACGAATACATGAGGTGGAGCTCACAGCCTAACCTATGGCTCCACCACTGCACATTTGCAGCAAGCCGCACTGCTTCCAGGCTCCAAGTTGTTCATGAGGCACAGGAAAGGTTACAGGCCAAAGCTTTCGAGGCATTTTTTTCACGTAGAGCTAATGAACGCTGCTGCAAAGCTGGCTATTGAACACTGCAGACATGAGGAGAAGAAAGGTTATGACAGAAGCTGCTCAGAAACTGGAATATAAGCACCAGATCTAGATGTGCATAAAGTCCCCAGTCATTGGGCTGTCTGTAGACATCTGTACATGGAACAGAAGCAGCTCAGAAGCATGCAAACCAAAGAACAAACTGTCTTAGTGCTCCATCCCCCACCAAAAAAGAAGCTAAACATTTTCTTGCCAGCCTTCTTCTTCTGCAGTCTGTTCCCACACAGATGGCAAAATGTTTTTTTGAGGCCTTGTACTGCATGCTCCACTGAAGGCAATGGGAACCCTGACACCGACTTCTCTAACAGAAGGATTGAATCCACCAACTCAAAGAAAGCCAAAAAAAAAAAGAAAAGCTTTTTTATTTTTTTTTCTTCTCCTACAAAAGAACAATCTCAAAAGAATTAGGATGGTTGCCAAAGGGAGAAACCAGAAGCACTTCAAATTGCTCCCAATGACTCAATTGACCACAGTGATGTTAATCTCTAGACAACACCACTGTTGGGACATAACATTAAGTCCAATCATATCCAGCAAAAATTCCACACTAATGTAAGACCTTATTCTCAAGCAGAAATAGGATATGCATATCCAATTTTAAAACTCCAAGTTGATTATGAATCTTCTGAGATGTGTTGATCCTGAATTTTAAAGGACAGAGTATGAAGGACTGTAATCCTGCATCTGTTTTCCAATCCAAAACACTGCACAACTGGAACATGCCCATGCACACGTCCCTTTGCACCATGCATCATTCCAGCAATCTCCCAACCCACCCGCACAACAGTCCAGGAGCAAAGAGCAGCCATCTCAGCCAGATACTATCACAAGGTCGAAAGGGCAAATACAACCATGCATTCTCAGTCCGTGTACTGTATGAATCGAGCTTTTACCATCAAATGAAAAAAATTGTGTCTACTTAACATGAGTAACAGCATTAACAGGTTGCTGACAGAGTGACACTGCTACTTGACAAGCTCTGACTCCTACCCTGGGTGATCCAGTGTTACTTGAAATCTGAACCACTCTAGATGAGTAAGGTGGTCTCAAAACATGACACAAAACTGGTTTTTACCAATTATCTATGTGGGGAGTGAGGGGAGTAAGTAAATACTTCTATCATTTTTAAGAGCTTAGTGGCAACTCCACTCCAGACACCTCAAGCTTGTAGAATATTTTGCTCTTGAAGAGGGTAAACAATGAGGTTTGCAATAAGATTTCATTTCTTTTGAAGCCTGCACACCATTCTCACTGAGGCACTACCTCCAAAGAAATACAAAGACATGACCATAAAAAAATCCTCTACCGTATTAACAAGACTTGGGCTTCAAACTGCAAATTCAGCCTTTCCTGACTGCTGGCACTCTCAAGCTGTTTTTCTGTCTTGCTGGTTGTTAAGATATGCTGGGCTAGTGGCATGGTACCATTAAAAATAAAGTGTAACCCAGCTGAATCTCTTTTAAAAAGCCAGCTGAGAGAGCAGGTCTGATTGTAGCATCAGCCCTCTTACTGCCTGACCATTCAGTGCCCTTCACACAGATGAAGAGCAGGTTCCTCTAACAGAGCCCTCCCAGGCAGATACACAAATATGCCTCACAGAAAAACATTATATGAAAATCCTCAATTACTTTCTCTTACTGCTGGTAGGAGAAGGGGGGGGCAGAATAAAATTGAGCATGATGCAGCTTAACATTTACAATTCTGAAGCTAAGAAAACAGAAACTATGAATGCCCAGAAGAGGGTTCCACATGCTGAGTACAGCAACTGACGCAAGGTGTTGATGGAGTCTACCAGAGTCGTCTTCACTGCGTCACAATTCCCCAATTAACCAGTTGCTTGAGGTAACTAATTAACACGCAATTCCTGTCACAGCTAAACAAGCTCAGAGCACTTCAAAACCAGGACATTCTCTGTAGGAAAGCCCAGTAAAGGCATCAAGCAAAGAACAAGAAAGGGACTTCAAGTGCTATTTGACAAGTGTGATCAAACTCAACCTGTATCACCAAACTGACTTGCTTTTCATTATTTTTGATGATGAAGAGCAACAGTATTACAACATTGTTTAACAGATTGACATCATGAGTAGCTAAGTAGAAAAATTGTACTTTTTGTATTAATTGCTACACAAACAGATACATTTGGAGTCATTATGGTAATTGTAACTCAGGTAGCAGTAACGCAATCAAATAATCTTTGTTATTATGTGATCCTCCAATTTACCAATTCCTCAAAATCTAGAAAGAACTTTAAGTATTATAAACTATCATATGTCTCTATGTTTGTTTCAGAGTAAGTCTGGCAAACAATACATTTAATTTAAAATGATCTTTGGAACCCCTTCTCCAACAAGAACTAAACTCACTGAACTGGACTCAATAATAACCACTACAAGGATACTGCATTGCATTATATTTTTCAGTCCTTCATTCATCTGTCAATTCTCCTTTATCCTACCTGCTGCCATCATCCTGCCTAAAAATACCAGCCTTGTTCACATTTCTTTATTTCAACTTCATTTCTTATTTCAACTGCTTTCATTTCTCTCATTTTCTACACAGATTCTGTTTTTTAAATCTATTTGCTCTCCATTTATGTTCCTACTGCTGCCCAAAATTAAATCATGGGGCCACATTTGCATCTGATTAACATGTGGCCTGTTTTTTTTTATTATAGGCTTGATTTGACACTTGTCTTACAGACCTAGTAACATCCGTTTTTTCCCATTTAATTTGGTCATGTTGTCTATTGCCAGAGAAAACTTGATGCGAAAATTCAGGTATTACCTGGATGTGTTGTTCTGAAAATACGTAAGACCAAGAGGCAGAAAGATGTAGCATCTTCAGAAATATCTGAACAGCTTCTCATTCACAGGCTGTTCAAACACCATAGCAAAGCCATTCTCTTGTCAGCTGTCGTAAGGTAAAGTCCTTCCCTCCCCTTCCACCTCTCCCACATTAGCACTCCAGCTCATCTGACTTGCAGCGAGATGGGTCAGAGAGAAAAAAATCCTTTTTTCTGTTTGTTTGCAGGGGTTAGCTTTCTGCCAGTCCAGCTCCCTAAAATTCCTCATCTCAAGATCAAACATATGCTAAAATCTGTCAGAGCAGAAATGAGGAGAAAGGAGGGAGGAAAACTGACTCTGCAACAGCATGTACCACTTAAGCTCAACACTTCTACTAAACCACTCTGCAGTGCGGTCCCATTAGTTTGGTAAGAAATTCCCAAATTAGCTTGTACAATCTGACCATCTCATAGGAGACACTGTTTGTTCTTGCTACAGATCTTAAGCTACAACAGCTCAAGATGTTGAACTCAAAATTAGGCAAAGGTGGGAACATCTGGGAACTTCAAGCCTGGCTGAATATGGGAGACTTCCCAGTGCTCTGTGTTTCTCCAAACTCCAGACCAGAGCAGCATTCCGGTATGAAACACCTGGGGTAGAGGAATGAAACAGTGATAGGAACACATCACTTCGCTGCTCAGTGGAGCAGCTCTGATCTGTACTGGCACCAAAACCTTAAAAATCATCTTCCAGACTTCAGCAAGTAATTGCCTATTAGCCTATCTGCCAATGTGTTCTCAGCAATAGCTCAAAATGAGGGTTTCTATTACAATCTCCTCTAAAAAAGTAAACACATCCTAACTTACACAGTATAATAAGTTTAGCTTCAGTTAGACCAGTCTTATCAAAGCCCCTTAGGTTCCTTGCTTAGAAGCATAATTCCTGCTTCCTGCACGATCCCATCTGATTCTTTTTCCCATCATAGTTGGAGTGTATAGATGTGCCACATCAGCTGCAACACTTCACAGATGTTTAAAAAAATACTCATCAAAATCAAATTTTGCCTTTTCTTTTTTTAGTCTTTAATTGACTCATATAAAGAAAAGCCAAAGGAAAAAAAAAGAAAAGCCACTAAAGGATCTTGATACTGCCTCAAGAAAGAAAAAAAAGTTCCCCATTTTCAATTCAGAAGTTGAAATTACAAAGATGCCATTTATTGGTCACAACACTTTGGCAGAGCTGTCTTCCCAAATGGAGGAAGTGAGTAATAAATGGAGGAAATTAGGTGTTTTATAAATTCTTAATTATCACTGTTCTTCAATAATATATAAGAAGACTTCAGATAAGAGCCACAGAAATTAAATTACATCAATTTACATTCTAACGGAAACACTGTTCAGTTTCTTCAAACATCTGGAATTGGACATCTTGCATATCATTAAATTTCCATGGGGTCATTATTCTTCTGTCCTACAATGATATTTATGGAAAGAGAAACTATGCTGGCAAGAAAACATTTTGCATCAAATTGTATTTCCTCGTATCCAGATTAATAGTATTCATGTTTCAATATTAATACCCAGACAGAATAAAAAAATTAAACATGGTATTGTGATTACTGTACAAATAATTTTCCTTTTATTTTTGTGTTAATATATGCCAATCAGCACCCACAATATACAAAGCTGATGTTTTAACAGATACTGTGATGCACATTCTAAACACTACACAGTATCTTTCCAGCAGAAGCTTCTGTCTTAACTGAAGAAAAGGACACTTTCTCCTTCCCTAGCAATGATTCACCCTAAGGCCTCATAATCTGGAGTTGTTGTCTTAGGGACCTTAAATTCAACACTCTGTTTCCAGTTTCAACATTAAGACAGATGCCTCAATAGCTCTGAAAAAAAAATAATCAAAAATCACCTTTCAAGTTTTTAATTACTAATTTGCAGTAACAGTCCTTGAGTAAAAATCTCACTGTATTCAAGTGACAAAACAAAATGGAAAAAAAAAAAAAAAAAAATCGAATTAGCAGCTACAATCCTGCTTAACCCACTTAGAAAAACATGCTATATGTATATAAAAGAAAAAGGTGGATAAAGCCATCAGTAATTGGCCAGATATTCAGAAACCTCTCCATGATTATAAATTATAATTAATCCACAATCCTCTGGAACAATATTCTGTATGGAGCACACCATCTATATAAATAGATTATTAGTGGGATTTTTTTATTAGCCAAAGGTATACAGTATTTGTAAGATTAAGGCAGGCACTCAGTACAGTACCACATAATAACACTAATTGGATAAAAGCTAACTGGATGTTAATACTGCTGTATGAATTACAAAGCAGTGGTAATACAACTGCTTGGGAAAAAGTCCCAGAAATCAAGAAACATTTCTCCCATCCAACCTAGGGGCAGTGCCCTGCTATGAATTCAAGCAAGCATCACCTTCCTGCTACGGAGCAAGTGAGACTGCCTTTCCTTTTTATTTTTCCTGCAGAAATGACAACTAAAAATACACGTGTAATGTTCTTTTACTCGCAAAACCAGACTTCTGAACATGAACCTATTTTGTGCTACCAATCCAGACAGATGAGCCCCCTGTCTGCCACTAAATTTCATATACATGTTACAGTGAAATAAAACACATCTGTCATCAATATTTCTGATATCCACATATTTAAATGTAGATGGACAAGGGTGAAGCATGAGGGGGCTCGGAGGAAAAAAAAAAAAAAGAAGAAAAAAGAAACCTGCCCCTCAAAAAAAGAGAAAGAAACCCCAGGTTGTTCTGTGAAACCACACCAGGGCCATGTTTTCAGTCCCTTTAATTGGATACAAGTCTAACATGATTCCTGCCTTATTCCATCTCGTCCATTTGCTGCTAACACCTCTCCGTGAGCCAATGCTAACACCAAAGCTGGATCAAGGAACTGACCTACCTCTGAAAACATCCCCCCTAAGAATAAAAACCGCATCACAGTGGAAACTGCCAGGACTTAAAGAGGACCCAGGATGACCTTTAGCAGAAGTGGGATATATCTGTGCCAGACTGAAGTGTCCATGCAAGCATGGTCTGAAAAAGTGAAGGAATAGAAAGTAGATTAGCATAGACATTTTCTCTTCAAAAGGGCTGATACCTATCAGCTATACAGTTATAATAGATTTTTCTTTACTTAATCATCAGACTTTATGCACAGTACCTCTTAGGTTTATAAGATTACTTATTAAAGGAACAGCTGCTACCAGTCCATCTCAGAGTTACATAGTATAAGATGTTTGGGAGTTATATGTGTAAAGAAAATATAACTCCTTATGAAAGAAAGGAGGTGGGGGGGAGGGGAAAAAAAAAAAAAAGTGGTGAAACGCAGCAGTAGCAGTCTGCTCTTTTCCCCACCAGGACACCTTCCATGCAGCATCACAGCTGCAGGAGAGGTAACATCTCTACAGACCACATCCAACACTACACAGCCCTCTCAGGAAGTTTCTTGGGCTCCCATAAGGCCAAGACTTTGGCCTTTTGAGCTTTGATCTCTTCCCTAGGCATGCAGACACTTGTGCAAGCATGGTTAGCTGGTTCTTTGTAACCATAATTTGTAACCACAAGCACAGCATGCTGATGAAAATATAAAACATTTTCTTCTGGTCTTTTATATTTCCAGTTTAGCAGATGTCTTTTGACATCTTGATCACGTGCTAAATGGCTCTCTGCTAGTTCAACTATGAACCAAAAAAGGCAACAGGACTACCCTGCATACAGCCACTGCATTCACAGATTTTAGAGGGCAGAAGAAACAATCGTATTCTTGGCACAAATGTTATGCTGGTGGAAGCAGCCAATTAAGTGGAGCCATTCATCTAGTCCATCATGTCTGTGAAATGCAAAATTAATCTAGGGGAAAATGCAGCATCGCAGCTTCATTAAACACTGCAGAACACATTTACCTAGATATATATTTATGCAGACAATCCTCGTCCATTTTCATCTTTTTTTTTTTTTCCCTCCCTCAGCCTCAAAGCAGAGGCACCCTCCTTTCACAAGAAAAACATTACTTCAAAAGGAGATGGAAAACTTATCATAAAAGCAACAATACACTGAGATCCTCATGCTTTCATTTCTTTTTGAGATGTGCAAAAAAAAAAAAGTGGCCTGTGTAGGAAAAAATGAGATGGAACCTTTTTGTTATCAACAAAAAAAAAAAGGTGGGCGTTACCTTGCAATATATGCTTCAAATTTTATTAGTCACTTGATTTGAAATATATTTAAATGGTAGAACAAGGTCTGAGCTAAAAAAGCCCAGTGTTCTTTCTCAAGAAGCTTCTATGGTGAGTACACTAAGTCTCAACTGCAGGATATACGTACCATCAGTAGTAAACCCTGCATTTCCAAAAATCTAACCCTTCATTGACATAAATAAGGTTTAAAGACTGGCAGAGAGTGTGAATTAACTTTTGCTGTGGACAAAAGCTAAGTATAACAGAGGACTTAAATAATTAACGTGAAGAGTGCTAAGATACCATTCACCCAAACTTTTAAGCATGACTCTGCACATCTCAGAACATGCCAACACGTATTTCTGTTGAAAATGTCATTTGTTTTTAAGGACAGTCTGTGCTTCCAATTGTTTTTTTCATTAAATGGATCATTTTCCTTAGAGCAAAATGTATGGTGTTTTAGGCTGCTGAATTTAGAGTAGTAGAGGTTTAAAATTCTTTTTCTTCTTCAATACAGTGGATATTTGGTTTGAGAAACTATAAAGAGCACATTATGCAGCCTAGATAAAAACAACAATTCATATTAGGACGCAAACGATGAAGTAACATGGAGAGAAACCATTATCAAGGCAGAAAGCTCATTTTCATTGCAGCTCAAATTCTCTTCTCAGAAGAAAAGCCAATTTTTTTTTTTTTTTTCCTTTTTAAAACCATTGGCATCTCTTGCAGTTCAACAAACCCTTTAAAAAAGTCTTCAGAAGCTCTCAACAAGGACAAAGACTGAAGAAGGAGGGAAGGAACCGCTGTCATCAGTCCTGCCTCCCTTGATTCTGACTGGCTTGGGCGCCAGGACAACAAACACAGAAGGATTCTCAGAGAGACAGTGGCAGCAGGGAGCCAATCAAGTAAATAAAAATGAAGATTGGGCAGTTGCTTGATGGCCTTTCTGTCCCATCTACAAAATAGGGGACTTTGAAGCTGATAGTTGTGGGGTGAATTAATGTCAAAGCCTTCTTATGGTCACATTCCAGCTTCTACTGGATCTGGCTAAGAAGTTGCTTTGGATTCCACCAGCAACTTTCCTAAACACATGGCATAAGCATAAAAGACTTGAGAAAAATGACAAGATGATAATTTTTTGGAAATATTAGGATTAGAGATTAGAAATGTCAACACTGTTATGTCAACAGTTTGACTGAATTACCTGTTATCTGTGTTTGACCTACTATTTTCTGCTCCACATAACACAAAGATGCAGGTAAGAGCATAGTACTGTGCATTTATAATTTTTTGTTTTTCTTATTTCTGGAGAGGACTTCTGTAAAAAATGTGCATTCAGCACAGGATGCTCATGGATCTCGATGTTTAGAAAGTGGACATATCATGACTTTACAAAAGAAACTAAGCACTCATGATGTGGTTTCAGAAATGCCAGGTGTAACACCTGCCACAGCCAACATAAAATCGACATGTGAAAGCTATTATAAGCATCTAGCCAAAGACCTCACAGCGACACAGCTGCTCAGGAGACAAGTCACAGCTAGATCTCCACTCAACCATACATGTCATATCCAAACCCAAACTAGTTTTACTATAGCTTGGTTTTGTCTTGGAAAAAAAACCAAAACCATTCCATGCATGCTTAAAATGGAAATAAGCACCTCCAAATTAAGTGGAGAAAAAAAAAACAAAACAAAAAACACGTGTTAGACAAAATGCACTTGTTGTTACCTGTGTATGTTGGTTTTACAATTCATTTTGGACCCCAAGTTCAGCACAGGTGGCAAAATAGTTTCAGTCCTTCAAGGAACTCATAAATCTATCGTAATTAACTAGGCATAAACCCCATCACACAGTCACTGTTCAGAATTGCTAGTATAATAAAACATACACCACTATCTTCCATCTGAACACTCAATTCCATTTAAACGGGGAACTGAGCACGCCTAACTTAACTCCCTACTCTGCATACTCACATGACTCCACAAACACACATTTTGCCAGATGGGTTTTACACAAACTGTTTAGCAAGACAAGGAGCTGACCAGACTCTGACACACACCCTCCCTGAACAGTGATGCAGCACCCCAGTGCTGGAACACCTGGGGGTGGGGGTACCCAGTTTCTTCCACAAAACAACAAAAAGCAAAATCCAGGAGCAGCAGTCCCCACCTGTTTTAGGACATCAGCTCACCATCCATCAGGGGCCGTTAGGAAGAAAGTTTCCCCAGGGGGCTAGTTATCCAGTAATTGTGTATGGCAGGACTGCTCCAACATCCCTCTGAAACAGCTGGTACTGCAACATCAGCAGCAGGACAGCAGGACTAGATTGACCGATGGCATGATTTGAAGTGTCAGCTAGTACACTCACAACACAGTAACAATTTTGGCACGTACAAAGGTATAATCACTCCATTTACATTAATGCAACGTTGTGCTAGCACCTACAGCACTTCCATTTGACAGCTGTGTGCAGATCTGGCCCGTGCTTTACTTTTCAGTAACAGGTACAATTAATATAATAGCGTGCTAGCTAGTTTGACATTAAAAGAAACCACTGGCAAATTGTACTTCTCTAACCAGCACCTCATTGCACCCAAGAAAGCTGAATTTTGCTATATTAAAAAAAAAAAAAAAAAAGCCACCAAAACAAAACATCACCATCTTTGCCTGAACACAGCAGAATGTGCAGATTCGAAGGCAATGGCACTGTGATTATAGAACCACTTCTTGTGACTTCAATAGCAGAGTTTAACAGAAGTCATGGAATTTAGACGACAGCATTCAAGTGTCTCCTATTTCCTTTCAAGTAAGTAATGTACAGTCTGAGCTTTATCATCTTTAAACTGTGTGATGTGTTGTCCAAATATAAATTCAGTTCCTGTGCTGCACTGAGCTCCCACTCAAAAGAAGTGAAGCAACAACAAGTGGCATAAATCTTTAAAACACGTAGGCGGTTCTGCTTATTTCCCATTCCTCCTTTTCTGCCCTTGCAGTGTTCCTCTGCTGCCACTTCCTGCATCAAGACTTCAAAAATCCACCTACGCTGGCAGTGGATGAGGAGAGGCAATAGTGACAATCTGAAGGGAAAGATACAAGCTCTCAGTGCACCTGCTCTGCAGAAGAAATTTATGTCCTTCTGTACTCCATGCACCACTGAGCCCAGTGCTTTGCCCACCACCAAGGCATATGTCCTTGTATTATCAAGACAAGTACTTCTAAAACTGCATACAACCGCATACCTTGCACCTGGGCTGGGGCAACCAGCATTATCAATATAGGCTGGAGAGGACATGCTAGAGAGCAGTCCTTTGGAAAAAGACTTGGGGGTACTAGTAAATGAAAAGCTTGACATGAGCCA